>VZUA01099555.1:0-12867 GCA_013401035.1 Horornis vulcanius | reverse complement strand
TTTTTTTTTTTTTTTTTTTACTACACTTTCCTGCCTCTGAAATAATATCACCACATCCTGGAAAGCATCATCAAGTATTTGCTTAAATTTCTTAAAGCTTGCCTCTTTCCAAATTACTAAGATTGCTGTCATAGGAAAACACTCACCACTGGGAAACTGGGAATTACGAGTTCCCAGTGGGGTGGCTTTACATTCACCAGATACAAAAGATCCAACACTTCACTAGGAGTTCAGCTGGATGCCTAAAACGCTGTATTATAAGTGTATTACAGCATTTTGTATTTCCAAAGTAAGGAACATAATTTTGGGCATTAGGATAAAAGACAATGCACCAGTGAGTGGAAAGCCTATGTTTGTTGCTTCTTATAGTGTAAAAATATTCTTTTTAAATATGAAAGAAGTTTTAAAAAATGGTGTAGATGCAAACTACAGGACAACAAAGAACTGCTTAAAGACAACATGATTAATTTTTTAATTAATTCAGAAGCAATTAATTTTTAAGTGCTTCTCCATTCAAACTATTTTTTTCAGTTAAGCTATTCCTGTAATAGTACATTTTCTAGAAACATGGCCTCAGTGAAAACATACTGCACAAGCTGCTCACATGCAGTACTATGATTTGCATATCAAAATCAATCAGCATCTTTCTTTTTGACATCTTAACAAGACTCTAGTAATAAAATCCAAATATGTATTCCTGTTCTATGATAAACATCATTGAAGTGCTATTTCCCATTGGAACANAGACAACATGATTAATTTTTTAATTAATTCAGAAGCAATTAATTTTTAAGTGCTTCTCCATTCAAACTATTTTTTTCAGTTAAGCTATTCCTGTAATAGTACATTTTCTAGAAACATGGCCTCAGTGAAAACATACTGCACAAGCTGCTCACATGCAGTACTATGATTTGCATATCAAAATCAATCAGCATCTTTCTTTTTGACATCTTAACAAGACTCTAGTAATAAAATCCAAATATGTATTCCTGTTCTATGATAAACATCATTGAAGTGCTATTTCCCATTGGAACAGCTGAGGATATCATTGAAATTGGACTCATGTGGGTTGAAACTTCAAAAAATAAAATTTACCATTAAGCTCTTTGGTTTTCAGTGTTTAAAGGATCTGAGATGATTATGAAAAATGACAGGCTTACACATAAATCTGATGGATCAAACTCAATACATTAAAAAAATCTGTGTAAGAACAATTTGCCATTGAAGTCGAAACAGGAAAAAATCTCAGAGGACATTGAACCAGGTTAGCATTGCCTAAACAAAAGATGTTTTTTCAGGCACTGCAGAGAACTCTTTTTAAAGAGTACTCCTTTAAATGAAAGCACCAAAGCTACCTCATTCATGGACTTGGAAATGCCATAGAAAATACTCTGGGAGCAAAAGAACCAATCATTCAAAAAAACCAGAATTGCCTGAAAGACATGGAAAATAACTCCAGTTGGTAGAATCATTAAGCAGCATAAATTGAAGAAAACAAATGGCAACTTTATGAAAAAGTTGTCATAGGTCTGTCACCCAAACCTGACAGTCCAGTTATAATAACGTCTACAATGACATGAAGTTACTGGCTATAAATTCAACAAACAGCATCACTTTCTGATATTTCATGGTTCCCAATAAGCAAACAGCCTTATAAAATTAGAGAAGGAATTACACTGATTCTTTAGGTCTTAAAAAAACCTAAACCAAACCAAACCTCTGTAGAATTTTTGTGAAACAGTAATTAACAAAACAGACTGTTGGACACACTAGTGAAAACAGATTATGTCCAGTTAAGTAAAACTTTCCTGTCAAAAATTAGATCAACATTTGCTTCTATCAACAGCTAAAAATTTAAATATTATATAATATACCTCTTCAGTCAAGTAACTGCTGAAAAATATTGAAACTGAGATTTTGGTCATAGGGTTCTTTGTGTTTAATACATCTTGGAACTTACTTTACTTCCCATTCTGATATCCAGCTATTCTTTATTGGCTGCCAAACACAGATATGCTACCATGAAAGTAACACTATATGGCAGTTGAGGTTGAAAGTATCCTATCTATCACTACCTGTACTGCTAGGAGTTTAACATGCAGCAATGAGCAATATCAGGCTGTTCATTAGTCACGCCTCAAAAGATCCCAAGGTGTGTGAAATGCTCAGCTGTTTCAAAATAACAAATTCTTCTGATTTGGTTTCTTGGTCTCTTTTGTTGCTTTACATCATATGAGAAATAAGTAGTTTTCAGCACAACTTTTACCAAGCTATCATCTTTAAATGCACAGGCTTCCCTGGAGCTGCAGCAGTCATTGTCACAAGTTCCTGAACCAGTCCTTTCTGCAGAGCATAAAGCATTTGCCTAAGTTCTAGAAACCCTCATGTGTGAAAACCTCATTGCCCAGTTCCTTTTGACAGATTTTCCACCCTTAAAAGAAGATTTTATGTTCAGAAGAATACCTAGAAACAACTGCCAAATAAAAATAAAAAGCCTAAGCAAAAAAACATTTAGAATGTAATTCTAAGCTGCTTCAGTGTCACAGCTAATTTGTAGTGATGGAAACTGGGCCACATACTCATTTTTCCTAAGATAGCTTTGACTTCCCATCTCTCCTGTTTTATTTTTGGAGCCACATAAAACAGCCTCAAAATGAAACTTTGTTTGTAGAAGTCCTATATTTTCATCTGTTTCTCTTAGAGTTTGCATCTCCATTCTCTGAAATTATGTAGGACACTGCACTCAGCAATGCAGTGGAATACAGAATATAATTTCCACAATATCCTAAGACAGACTTGAGGTAGACAAGTGTATCAGGCTCCTAGAGAGGATGGTTTGCCCTTCTTTTGCTCCTGCTCTTATACTGTCTCAGGTTCAACAGTGAGCCAGTGCTCTTTACTCANAAAAAAAAAAAAACACAAAAAAACAAAAAAAACAACTAAAAGTTCTCTGTTCAAGAAACAAGAAATATGCTAGGAACAAAGAACAGGATAGTAAAATAATAATAGCCTAAATAGTCTTCTATTAGTCTAAAATAATAATAGTCTAAATAGTCTTCTCAATTTACTGCTGTTAAGAGAAAAAGGGACATTCACAGGAAGGCATCGAGCTCTGCTCTTGGCAGTGGTGTAGTTGAAGGCCCACTGGACATTCACATTACGCCTGTCAATTTTCTGTTATTAATATAAGTACAGCAGCACACCACTTATTCTCCTTTACAAAATACCTCTACTCCCTTAAGAACTTTTTATTAGAAATATTATCTCCTAAAGTTTTTAAGGTTCATTTGAAATGGTTTCAATTATATGAAAGTTTACACAGTAACCTAATAACCCCAACTGTACAAATACCACCCCCTTAACTTAGTAGTAGACATAGCATTAAAGACTTTGATTATACAAGGTCAAGAAAAGCTACATTATAGAACCTTTGTTATTTTATTAAAGCCTCTCTGTTGGGTTTTAAGATGAGTTAGGTCTCAATCAGGTTTTTTTGGTCCAGCTTTCTGCCCTCTGGTCACCAGACTCAGTTTACTGAACACTCAGGCTCCCTGTCTTCAGAGGGATTTCCCTTTGCAACAAAGGACACTGCACTGAAATAATCAGTTACTCTTTGAGAACTTATCCACCCTTCGAAGGAAGGGTGTAAGTAAGGCTGTAAAGTGATTCTTCTGATGTCCAGCATGGGTGGTGAAAAAAACCTGTTGCCATGAGTTCAGCCTGTGTCCAGATAATATCAAGCATTACAGGCAGGTTAAGAATGCTTTATTTCAAAAACATCAAATAATGCCCAATGCATGCCATCTAAAATTGCACAACTATGATGACAGGAATGATCCCAAAGGGGAAAAAAATCTCAAGCTGTATAACTATATGAGAGAAATAGGTAAATCATTAGATTTGACAACTTTTGAGAGTTACAGTGACCTGTTTGTCCTACAGTGAATTGCTAGCACTGGTAGAAATAATGTGGAAAATTCTGTACAGCTCAAAGGAGTTAAAAATTTTACCTTATTGAGAAATAGAGGTTCTTTGAGAAATATAACGGAACTTAGATTATATTGCCCTATATTGGGGCTGTTTGTGCATCCCCATAATGATTTTGGCTGAGAGACACCCCTAGATATATGAAATCAAAACAACCTTGGCATTGTATGAAAAGAAAATTCCTGCTTTCGAGAATGTAAATGGGACTCACCATAAATTCAGGTTATGAAATTACTTAATAAATATAATGGATCCAGTGTAAGGGGATAGTCCAAAAAAGATAAAATGAAAGGAAGTTGTATGAAGATAATAAGTGCATCCATTAGATAGGGTCAGCTCTAACAATCTTACACATAGTTAAACAGCCCTGATATTTGTCATCTTGTTCTGTAACAACTGTTAACTGCAAGCGTCAAACACCATTGCCATGTCCATCTCCTCTACAGAAAAATAAATAGAAATTATTCCTCAAAGTTCTGTCTTCTGGAGCAAAAGAAATTTATCGCCAATGTAAAGAACCGATGCTCTTTTGAGAAGGCAGTAAAAACCATACTTGCTGAGAATCAAGTATCAAGTAGCTATTTGAAAATGTTTCCACTGGGGTTTTTTTTGGCAATGTTGTTTCCTGTGGCATAGGAAACATTCCAACAGGCCATATGGGGGTGCTGTGCTCAGAACACAACTTTTCGCACCAATAGGTTCGCATACCCACAAACTATCCACTGGCTTTCTTCAGAACTCGCACATTTACTTTGCCCAGCCAGTGGCAGTGTGAAGGCAGGTAAAGCCCAAGTGCCACGGCTGACAGATTCAGGTGCTCTCTGTCAGCTGTATACCACGCTTCTTGGACCAAGCATGAAAACACTCGATGACACGGGAAGCAACCACTCTCATCAAAATGCATTTGTACCCTCATCTTTACCACGACTAGAATCCGATGCTGCAAGGATGGCCAAAACCCTCACACGAACCAAAACCGCACCCGAAGCAGCAGCGCTCCTGCCCGAGCAGAGTTACGGTGAGACAAGCGCGTCTCACAGCAAGAACGGCGCCTGCGATCGGGTGTGGGGAAAACCAGGCGCAACTTCCCGGCTCCGCGGCCGTCCCAGCCCGGCCGGGGCGCTCCGCGGGGTGGGGACTGCCGGGCGCGGCGGAGCCCGCCCGCAGACCCGGGTGGCGGCTGAGGCGGCCCGCCCTGACCCCGCGCCGGTGCCGCTCACCTCGGAGGCGCCTCTGGTACCGCTCCAGGGACTCCTCCAGGGCGCGCTCCCCGCGGGGCGCCCGCATCAGGACGCCGCTGGCTCCCGGGGAGCAGCCGGCGCTGTCCCCCGACACCGGGGGCTCCCCGCGGGAAGGCTGGGGGATAGAAGTTCCACCTCTTATGCCTTCCCGCGTTGGGCTCTCAGAGGAGCCACCTGCGGTGATCCCCCCGGCTCCTGATAGCCAGTCGTTGTCGCCGGCCGCCGCAGCTGAGACTAGCAACGCCAGGGATCCGCGGCGCTTCCCGAGGGCGGGCTCCCGCCCACCGCCCAACCCCGGCAACCGGGGGAGGGTGGTCGCAGCAACCCGTCTCCCCTTTGTTGTGGATCGCGGCCACAGTCGCGCCTGCGCACAGCACAGCCCGTCCGCCTACGCCCTCGGGCCTGCAGCGGGCGCAGCACCGGTCCCGTCACGGCCGGGGCGGATCGGGGCGGGAAGCTCCGTTCACCTCCCGCCATCGCCCGCGCGGGGAGCGCCCGCAGCTCGGGGGAGCGCTATTGTCTGCGGGCGGCGCAGGCGCAGCGCGGCCCCGCCGCCGCTCGGCCCCGGCGCGTGCGCAGTGAGCGCGGTGCCGCGGTGCCGTTACCCGCCGCTATGTGCAGGGAATAACGCCGGGGCCGTTGCCAGAGGGACACCGCGCGCTCCGCCCTCGCTCCCGCATCCCGCGGGATGCCGGCTCGCTGAGCACCCGCTAGCGACGGCCCCTCCCCGGCGCGGCGAGCCTCCTCGGAGGGGTGAGTGAGTGAGGATGATGCTGCCGCCGCCGCCGCCCTGGGCTGCGGGTCGGGCGGGAGCCGTGGCGGGTAGAGGGGCCGCGGTCGCGCCGTGGGTCCGCCCGGTGTCTATTGTGTCAGGAGGTGGCCGCCCGCCGGGACCCCGGCGGGCTGCGGCCGGCGGAGGGGGAGGCAGCACGGTCTGGGCACAGCCCGCTCCCCCTCCCCCGTCCTCGCCGGGCCCGTAGCTTACTCCCCGCCCCCGCCTCCCTTTCCCCTCGTCAGCGCTGGGGGATCGATGGTGCCGGGGGGCATCGCCTCAGGCGGGACGGCGGCATTTGGTGCTGCTGGATCCCGCTGCCCGCGTCTCCTTGCCCCTTTCCGCCCGCGGGGCGCCCCGGCACACCCACCCATCCACCCAGCCCCGGGGCTGTGCAGCCTCCCCTCCTGCGGGCGGATTTCCGCGGTTCCAGCGGAGACGTTTCCAGAGGTTTAATTTTTTCTTTTTTTTTTGGGTGACCCTCTTTCACTGACTGCCCCGGGGCTGGATGAGGCGTGTTTCTCCAGATTTAAAAATCAATGACGCCCTTCGTCTGGGATGCGGCGTTTTCCCCCGTCTCCTTAAAATGTCTTCTATGAAAGGGTGATGGAGAAAATCTGCGGGTTTGGTCTTTTTTTCATATTGCGTATTTCCACCCGACGAGTCAGGTCCTCTGCTTCCGAAAATATCCTCTCGAAGGCGTGAGCTTTTCCTTTTTCGAGGCGCTTGCCGGGAAAAACATGAAATCAGGGTTTTTGTCCCCGGTGGCGAGGAGCAGCCCGGGCCCACTTTGTGTGCCCGCCGTGGGGACGAACGGGTTACTGCGCTAACAAAAACCCGATGGCGATTTTCGAGCAGAAAGCGGCGTCGCAGCGGAGGAAGCGGGCGGGAGGGGCGGGGCGGGGGCGCTCCCCGGGCCCCCTGCGCCCCGCGGCCGCCGGGCAGCGGGGCCGGGCGAGCCGGGAGCAGGGCGGGCGCGGCGGGCGCTGCCTGCCAGCCCCTGCCGCCGTGTTCCCAGCGCTTTTTTAACGTGAGCCGACAATTAGCCCGTCAATGCTCGCGGCTTGATGGAAGAAAATGAGATGGAGATGGTATGCTGATGAGTTGCGGATACATAAGGATTGCGTTCTTGTGACAAGAGATTAGATAGCATCCACTGATCTGCACTTGGAGGAAATTATTTTCTTCCCTGTGAAAGCGAAGGTACTCATAAAATATTTACATACTTTGAAAGAATAAAGCCTGTTCTAGCACTGCGATGATCATCTTTTCTCCTTTGGAATGCCATTCAAGGCATTGTGACAGCATTTGGCCCTGGGCTTGCGTCTGTAAAATGATATGTGGGATGGGACAGTTTTTGTAAAATGAACGGAGACATGATTACTTATGCTGTGATTTCCTATGATTAATTTCCTCTGGGAATTACTTTATGTCCAGATGCTAAGAAGTCTGTCTTGCTAAACTCTGCTGATATGGAAACTCCTCAGCTTTAAGTTCTGTTTAACGGGGAAAAAGTTAAACATAAACATTGCAAAGAATCTCTCTTCACTCTTTGATTATCACTTTTTAAAACACTTTTTCAGCTTCATATAAATGGTCTGGTCTTGTAGGCTTTTCTTTTTTCCTTTGTCTGATGGAGGTTAGGAAGGCTGGCTGAATGGAGAGAGTAGTGCAGCTGGGGATACAAAGAATTTTGTCAAAATCTCAAGAATTCAGAAGTTATTTGTAATGGATCAGATGAAATGTTTTCTTTAATTCTTTTGAAGAGAAACCTTTTAAGTTGTTACCAGACTTTGACATGACAGTGCATTGTTTGGGGAGTGGTTTTGACCTATGTCTATTTCCCAGATCTTATCTGACTTTTGAAAGAAACCATGAGTTCGTCCTATATTGAGTTTCATCAGCTGTGATGAACTTGACAGGTAAAATTTCTTAAAAAATCTGGTGGTAACACATAAGCCAGAAAAGATGCAGGTTATGAAAATGAACTGAAAAAGTCTATGTTTGGTTGTAGGTGAGAGCTTGGAAGCTTCCTCAAATGCCTGGAATGAAACCCAAGGCATGAGTAGTTGCAGAAATGGGTTTTGTGGTACCATTTCCAGTTCTTGGCATTGCAGGGAGAAGGTATTTAATGAATATAGATACCGTAGTATCTCCTTGATTCTCCTGACAGGACAGTTTCCATGTTAGCACTGCTTTTCTTAGCTTTGCAGGCAGAATGGAACTGTGATACAACAGATTGTTTTTACTTTAGCTAGAAAGCAAAGAAAAGCTGTGAAATTCTGGTTTTCCTTTAGAAAATTCTGAACTGAGACATCAGATATGGAATACATATGCAGATAGGAGGTTTTCTACAAGTAAATTCTCTCTGCTTCTAGCACCTGTGAGATTGTAAAAGGGCACAATGGCGCTTCTCCCTCTTTGAAGAATATGCATAAATGTAGTAAAAATTCATTCTGTTGTGACCAAGAGATTGCAATTTGAGAAAAGGAACTTGTTTGTTCCTGAGGGATGGAGCTTCAAGTCTGCTAGCTGGGAGCTGAGGTTAGCTGTGTGTATGTGCTCTAAGGTGCACATCTTCCCTGCGCTGAGTGAGCCTGTGGGGGCCTTTCATTGTCTGTTAGGTTTGTAATGCTCTCACCAAACGCCTGCATGTCTGCCTTTCTAGTATTGATCCTTGTATGTATCCATGCATTTTTGAGGGACAGGTCTGCTGAGAACAGCTTCCTTCAGTGCTCAGTGCTGTTTCCCTGGATCACAGTCCAGCCAGGGCACTGATTGAAGCAGGTGTCATGGGGGAAAGTAGTATGTGAATAGGTGAATTAAACTGTAACATAATGCATGCAAATAAGAGCGGGAAGAGAGTTGTTTAAACGATTTCATGTCTTCATGTGTCTGTTGTACATTTATACATTCATAAAAATATTAAAAAATACTAAAATAAATTGCAAATGCCTAGTTCTGTCTTGTAGTTTAGTTTCTCTGATTCTACTACCAAAAAGCTGGGAGGCTGTTTTTATTCTACAGGTGCGTTTGTGGGTAGAGTGATCTTTTTAGTTAGAATTGTGTTTGACCTTCAAAAAACCCTTATATTTTAGATTAGTATGTATAATTTTTTATCATATGTCAAAACCAGCTTGTCCTAGAGGTTTCAAATAAAAGCCACAATTATATGTAAGTAGATTGTTGACGTAATTAGATTTCAGATGGGGAGGCCTCTGTTTGGGAATGTACACAGTGCTGCATCACTGAAATTGAAGTGTGTCCTGCCGGCTCTTAGATTGTGGGGGAGAAGTAAGGGAGTGGGGTGGATATTAAAGAGGCTGGCTAGTCATTCTCCTGTCATGGCTCTGCATGGAGTATTCCCAGTTACTCCCTCTTATTTGGGTTTGGTACAGCATGGCTGCACTGCTTTGTTGCAGTGACTCTGGTAGTTTACGAAGTACATGAGAAGTTAATTCACTCCACTAACCCAGGAGAACACTATTTCTTTTCTTTTGTTTTGCTCTCTTTTTTTCCCTTCCTCCCTTGGATTAGCAAATTGAATTATGTTATTGTGTGGCCAGATGAGTGCCAGAGCAAGTACACAGAATGGGGACAGCAGTGTCAAGCCAGGAACAGAGGAAGACTCATTTTTCCAGCAGCAAAGATACATTTCATCTGCTTTACTGTCCTATATGCCTGTCCCCTGCACCACTGCAGGCTACTGTGGTCAGACAGGTGGTGGGTTATGTATTAATGCAAGAAAACAAAAAATTAAGATACTGGGTTTGTTCTGTTGGTCTTTATTTGAGGTCCTTGATATGTCAAATGTCCACAGTCACAGACTAAACATTCAGAACCTATCACTGGAAGGAAAAAAAGTTTATCTGGAAAGGAAATGTGAAAAGAAGGAGGACAAGTAGTTCCATTAAGCATTGTGACCTTTGTACTAGGATAAGCAGGATTTTCGTTCCAGGCTGATGTTGGTATCTTCTCCTTTATGGAATTTAGGGATGTAAATTTTCAAGTATTTTCATAGTTTTTTCTCTCCCATTTACTAGTATTGAAGTGTGGGGGTTTTGTGAATTATAGGAAGGTGCTAGTAGGTAGGGGTTTAGAGAAATGGTAGGTTTTTAAATTCAAAACAGAGATTAAAACACAGTTTTTCCTTTTTATTCCCTGAATAGAATGTGATAAATTTTTCACACGTGAACCCAGCAAATCAGTCAGCTTTGTTTCTCCTCTTTTTCTCCTGTGGAAAACTGTTACTGAAAAAACAGACTTTTCCTTAGCTAGGTGCTTTTCAGAGCTTCAGCATCATTCACTGGTGGGTCTAGTGGGCTGATTCAGATCCAACAACTGCAGCCCTCTTAATGTCTAGCTTTTTTGGTTGGTTCTGCTGCTTTTATTCAAAGGTTTGGTGTTCTTGTAGTAGGGTCCTCTGTTTCCTTGTTTCATTCTTTTGAACTAAAATGTTTTATATTCTGATCTAGTCAGTGGAACTTAAGAGGGTATTGTCCTTTTCAAGTAGCTGAGTCTTCTGAAGTCTCTGTGATGCATTTTCCAGATCTCATTTTGTACTTAATTCCAAATAAAATTCTGGTTCTGCTCATTTTGTTTCTTTCCAGGAAGAGCTGCAATTATTGAGCTTTTCAGAGACATAATAACAGAAGTGGTGCCACTCCTTGGCATTTCCAAGATGTTTCTTTGTGCATGGGGTATTTAGTTAGTCTTCAGCTGTGGTGTATGAAAAACTTGTAATCAATCCATTAGCAAGTCATTATGGTCTGAAAGTAGTAATAAACTCTGTGCATTAAATCAGATGTACTTGCAACTTTTCCCTCAAAATTACATGCCCAAATAATTTTGTTGATGATCTTTCTATTCATTTACAAACACTTGGCCATCTAAATATGCATTCCATTCTGTGTTCAAAACCAAAGCCTTTTCAGTTTTGTCTTATTCGTCTTTCCAAAGTGGATTGCATTTCAGAATTAGGAAAAAAATGCAGGAAGTTAGAGTGTCATGATACCTTTTCAGTTTTCTTATGAACATAACTTATTTCCTGCTTACATTAATCCTGCCTTCTCTCCTCTCTATACTGTGACCTAGCTGATTATTTAGTCCTGTGGAACTGTATCATCATAGGAATCTTGATGTCAGGAATTAGTCTACTTCATAATTTAATTTACTAAACAGAAAACTCTTAATGGTGATATTGTAGTTTTACTTCTCTTTTTTTTTTTTTCCCTTTGGAATTTTCCTAAAAATGGCCACATAGATGGACCTTTCTTCAGACTTGTACCTAATATCTTTTCTCCAAGAATAGATATAACCTGGTGTGAAGGGAGAGTTGAAAAAGATGCAAGCAGTATTTCTTGCTTTCTTCTGGGGCATTGCTAGCCTCTCATCTATTTTCTGCTTCAGACTTTTGAGTCAGGCGCAGTTCCTGTTAAGGATTGTTCCTTCCATTTGGTCTTCATTTCTTCAACTGAGTATTGAAAAGGCAACTCAGTAAAAATGACCTAATTTTTAATTCATGTTCAGCAATATATGAAGTTAGTTAAATAATTAAAATCTTGGTTTTCTACAATTTTTTTATTGCAAAAAAACCTGTCCCAGTTTTGTGAGATTAATGATGATTACTCTTCTGGTCATTCATCTCCTCCTTCTTCAAATGGTTATGTTTTCTTTTTAAGGTACTTGGTTTCCAGAGGGTATACTCAGGCAAAATGAAGGTGAAACCCTTCTTGTTGGTGCAACTTTTTGAGGTGATTCTCTAGTCAAAAAACACAGCTTGAATTATAGCTTTGACTGTGACGCTGGCTATTACAAATATTCTTTTAATTTTAAGCAGAAATTAGTCAGGAAGCCTTTGAGGAGCCACTGAGAACCCAGAACTTGTTGCTTAGCTTTTGCATTGGCAGAGAGTTTTGAAAAACAATGGCAACTTGTTGACAGAAGAATTACGGAACCTGTACATTTTTTTTGTGTTACAGATGATATTGCCCTTGGTGGTCGTTTTGTGTTTGTTTTACTATTACAGTTCTTGCTGATGTACTTGATAAAAGGGCTCTTTTAAAAACTGTTTTTCTTCTACATGTTGCTCAGTCATCATGCTTTCATAGTCATTTAAACATCATGCTGATTATTTTATTGGGCCAGATTGGTGATAATTGGGTAGGGCCTTTATTTTGATGAAGTCATTGTACACTTGAATCTTTTACAGCCTTAGTGAAATTAACTAGTTCTATGTATGGCGTAATTCCTGTCTGTTTATTTAAATAAATGTTTTTAGTTTCAACTATGAGCATTTTCATTACTAATTTTTAGCATATTTTAATTAATCAAATGTTAATTAATCAGCTTTTAAATTCACCTTGTGATCTCTTTTTAGACAAGCTCCAGTCCTACTATATTACAAGGAATCCTATGCCTAGCTCTTTCTTGCTGATTGCTCTTCTGAGAGGTGCAATTGCATACCCACTATCAGTCCTACAGACACATATTACATAGCGTATCAGAAAGAGGCACAAATTCCTCAAGGTCTGAAATGAAGATTGGAAGCATATGGGTGTTTTTCATCTCAAAACAGATTCCTGATGGAGAGAATTATCTCCAGTTGTTTTATGGGGAGCTGCAGCAAGGCTTCTGATGAACATGCTTATGTTTTTTTTTTTTGTTTTCTTCATCTTGTTCTGTAGCTAGTACTGTGTGGCTTTGTTCTCTTCAGTTTTTTGTCCTAGTTGGAGAACAGTAAGAAAGATAATGTTGCTGGCACAGAACTGGAATTAGTGAAAAGGAATAGTTGGGATATAGTCAGTAGGAGTATTATGAAAAAGAATAAGTATATAAAAGAAAAACCCTACCCAAAACCAAAACAAA
>VZUA01099550.1:5543-25137 GCA_013401035.1 Horornis vulcanius | reverse complement strand
GAAATACAGAAAAGCTTTTTGTGTTCTAGTTCATGAATAAGTACAGGATTGAGCTTAATACCTTAAGAAGTGTTTGGATTCATGTCTCTTGGCAATTTTATAGTACGTGGGTTTAGATGGTGTTATTGCTGCTGTGCTTTCCTAAAGAAATCTCTCTTGTTGAAGACTTTAACATGTAATAGTTTGAGCAAGTAAAAATGTTTGAACTAGACAGTTGTGGTTTTGTCCAGATTGGAAGTGACAGTTTACAACTTGATAAGCACAAGTGCTGCAGAGCTGAAGCCTTTGTGTCCCCCCAACAGCTTTTTTTTCAGCCAAAGTCACTTTGACCCAACCTTTCCTTTTATTTTGGGAATTAGTCATTGCATCCTTCTGTTTTTAATCAACCTAATTGGTAAAAAAAAGAAAATTAAAGAGACGCTGAGACTTGTACCATTCAGTCTGCTGATCACAATTGTGGTGTATGGTTTGACGTAGGTACTCAGCTGTTGTTGCTGGTTGTCTCTGCAGTAGTTCTTCTAATGTTAAGAAAGAGGGGGTTTTATTTGATTGGAAGCTCTTTCCAAACCAACAAAAATGGCATTACACCCCAATCTCTCTGCCTGGTGGTGACTGGGACTGAATTAGATTGTCATGGCAGGCTGAAACCCTGGCATCTGGAAGAACTTAAAGGGGCAAATGTCCAGCTCATTGCTGGTGGCAAGAACTTGGGCTGTAATAAGGACCATGAAACACTTTCTTGACTTAGCTGGATGCTTGCCATTAAAAATGTTTTGGTGCAATACGTGCTGAATTCTGACATGTGGGCAGTGGCATTGGTGCCATCTGTCCCAGAGACTCTGGCCTGCTCAAGAACCACAAGCAGTTGTGTCAGGCTGTATTTACATCTCTTTAATCAGATTGGGTGCTGTAAAATCATTTTGGGCAACCAGAAGAGCTCGAGTTCCCAAGAGAGGCCCTGAGGGGGCTCTTTTTGGCCAACTCAGTCAGCTTAAATATACTGCATTTTGTGTTTGTCGTTACCAGGACAGCCTAATTACTGCATTGGTGACAGCCAAAGTCTGCTGAAAGAAATGGCAGATGCCAAACCCAGCCTGAGCTGCTGAGCTGAGCGTGGCTCCCTCACCAAAGTGGCTTGGCCAGAAAGGATAAAACCATGTGGCTGAAAACCCTACAAGTCTGTGTTTAGAGACCACATTTTAGGCAGTGAATGGCCTATCCCTGGAAACATTCAAGGCCAGATTGGACTGGGCTCTAAACCACTTAATCAAGTGGAAGATGTCCCAGCTCTTGGGAGGGGATTGGATTGGATGACCTTTAGTGGTCCTTTCCAACCCAAACCATTCTGTGCTTCCATCTCTAGCTCGTGCCTTGCCAACACCGATCAGGGATTTTGGTAACAAGGCTCCCACAGAGGTAATTAGCACTGTGCTTTCACAGGCTTTGTTGAGAGGACAATTTCTTGTCCTGTGGTGATGGGAACAAATGTGGCCTCTGTGTGAGAGACACAGATGATGTTCATGGCACACCAGTAATGTGTTTGCAGGGCATGGGCAATTATCTTTCCATTGCTTCAGTAGAGGTGCTTATGAAAAACAGACCTTTTGAATATGCAGTTTCCATCCTGCAGAGGCCTCTCCTCCACAATCACTGCTGTATCCCTGCTGCTGCTTGTGCCACCAGCTCTTAGCTCAAGTGGCTGAATATCCTGAGTCTAACTCAGGTTTTACTTTGCTGATGCCTTGGAGTGACTACCTAGAACAGAGGCCAGGCAAGGTGAAGAGAATAAAGTGTCTATTTATTAAAGGCCTTCAATAGACTCACCTTGGGCAGTCAGGAATCTCCCAGAGGCTACACCCAAGCTAGATGATGAGTTTTTCAGAGTTAAGTTTGGCTCATTTACATATCTGTGGTTAATCCTCCAACCACAGCTCCAGGTAATGAAGTAGTGTTCCCCCAGTTTGCCCCCCTCCAATCCACTTTTGTTTCCACTTTTTGGGACCTGAGGCAACAGAGTGTCCCTGAGCCTCAGGCCCAGAGGATCTGCCCTGTTCAACTAAAATGTGAAGAGAGTAACCAACACCCCAAATGGAGTTCAGAATCATGCACCAGTGCAGCATGGAATTTGGAAAATATAAAGGCTAAAATCATAAGGCATTATTGCAACCTCAATGTTTTTGGTGTAGAGCAGTCGATGTGATGTTGAATGATCAGTGCTGTGGGTGGCCATAAAGTGCTGTTTCTGTTCTGTCAGAACACTGCAATAACACATCCTGTAAAGCATGGAAAGAAGATGTGAGAAATGCAGCTCTGCCAGCTGTAATGCTGAATGAAAGGCTGGAGTGGTTTTGGATTCTGGATAGCAAATAACTGGCAAGCCAGTAGAGCNTTTTTTTTTTTTTTTTTTCTGCCAGAAATTCCCCTGGAACATCATGGAATTGCTGAAAAAAGTAGCAGGGATAAGCAAATTTCCCAGGTGATGTGGGGGAATAGTAAGGAAATTCTTGAAGAGAAGGAAGCTGTTTGGAAGGGGTGATTCCACAAAATTTTGTGGGTTTGTGTTTTCAAAGAATATAAAGCAAAACAAAGAAACCCCCTGTGGGTTTCATAGATGTTACAATCTCTGTGCAATACAATGTTTTGAGCTATGATAAAGCTTTGTGCTGAACTAGCAGATGTAGTTTCAAGCAAAGGGATTCCTCTGGCACACACAAGGTGGGCTTTAGGACACATTGACCAGGAGAGGGGCTGAGCTCTGCAGAGTGAGATGGAGACAGGAGAGCAAATGACTTCAGGGGAGAATTAATGGCAGCTGTTTACAGCTCACATCTGAGCTCTCAAGCTGAAAGATCAGTTTTTCCCAGAGGATGATGCTTGTTGCTGGCATATCTTTTCAAGCCTGAGGACAAGTCAGAGGTCTGATATTTGGACTTTTATTATTATTATTTTTAACTCAGTGTAGGTGGGTGACAGGAGGCAATTGGTGTCCCTGGTATCTCTGCCCCTCATGGCACTCTGCTTCCTGGGACACCATCTGCATGGCTCAGGATGGCTACCAGCAGACTTTGTCATTTAGAGTAAGCCATCCAAAAATTTAAAGGGTGAATCCAATGGCACACAGTGTTCTCAAAGAGTGTAACTCAAAACATTTCTGAAAAGAGTAGCTCTTACTCTTGGACTACAAGAACTGTCTTGGAATATGCAGGGCTCATAAAAATCAGGAAAATATCTGGGTTTCCAAGCCCATGGAATGTGTTCCTGGTAAAAGCCTGGCTTTGTGGTGCCTGGTATCTGTGTGGAAGCTTCTTTTGTATTTGATAGATTCCTGATGATATCATCCTTCATGGTGGCTTTGCTGTTTAAAATATAAGAATTAGAACCATTGAAGATAGAATGTGGTGTCTCATTTCCAAATTCACTGCCAGTGGGCTGGGACAAGTGTGAAGCTACCAGTCTTATGGAGAAGTGATTCCCAGTGTCCCTTTTCCACTTTCTACAGGAGAATGAGAAGTATTATTAAATAACTGAAGAATAATTTTAATAAAGAGAGTAAATACCACTGTTTGCAATGTGATGGCTGGGTGCTGCTCACAAGGAGGACATGGACTCACCCTTTTCTCTATGCTTGGCTGTAGTGCAAAGCTGGGTCAGCCCAAGATGTTTTCAGACCCTTTTGTGGTGCCCTTGTCCTTTAGAGAGCTTGCTGCCCTGAGCAGTACAGAGAAGTGAGGGAGATGTTTGCTGTTCCCGTGTCATGGGAGGACAAAATGTGGCCAGAAAAACTTCCCTTGTGCACTTAGAGTGATTGGAAAAATACCTCCAAGTAACAGGAGCCCTAAAATGATCCATTCTTGCCCTTTCCTAAAAGGATTGGAAAAAAAGATGAGAGCAGATGCTGAGCAGCAAGCAAGGAGGATTAAGGTGTGTGTGGGTGTTTGGTGTTTATTGTCTTTCCTTCAGCAGCTGCTGGTTCTTCAGGCTATTTTATATCCATCTGTGAGACTTGATTTACTAGTGCTTTTAATTAGGAGATACTTCTAAGCTGAGTGGCCTCTTTTAGTTTACAGGGGATTTCAGAAGTCCATCCAGTTATGTAAACTGAAAAGGTCCTTGTTCTCATGAAATGCTGCAGCTTTCCTGGAAGCTTGCAGTTCTCATTGATAAATTTTGTATGGGACATTGAGGTAATAGGAGCCTCTGGTTTCAGTCTTTACTCTGTGCTTGCTCAAGCTGGGGACAAACCAGATGCCTCAGCAAATTCTGCTCCCCAGCTTTGGGCAGGCGCAGCCCCGGCTGTTTCCAGGCACGTGGTGGTGGTTGGGTCGTGGAGCCTCTGTCCTGATCTTGGCTACAGTTGAACAATGCCCTATTTTAAACCACACCTGGTCTCTTAGAGCCTTGTGTGTTCCAGGGGGAAGAAAGACAAGGAGGAGCATCTTGCTCAGATGTGGTGTGTAAGAAGCCTTCCAAGGAGACCATTTCAGAGGCTTCTGCCAGATTCAAGTTTTATGTGTTTATTTCTCTGTAGATGTGTTTACACATGCAAATGCATGTGTACAGATGTATGGGGTCATGCATGAAGGCACCTCAGTCCTGAGTGCAAGGGAGAGCCTCCAGTCTGGGCTCACACTGCAGCAAATTGATGAACAGTAAGCTGCTACCAAAAGGTCCCTCTGCCATGGTGATGCATTTGGTGTTGGGAGTCTCTGCATTTATCTCTGCCCAGGTCCCATGACCTGGAAAAAGGGCTATTCTTGGAGAAATCTCTCCTAGATCTATTTAGACACATCATGAAACCTCTCTGTAACATGCTTCCCCAGGCAACATGAACCAGATCTACTCACAATGCAAACAAAGTTTTTGACCCTGTGCTGGCTCTTGTGCCATCTCTTCCCTTTTGTTGGCATGAACCATTAGGGATTCAGCCCCACTTTATTTTCTCAATCTGTCCACAGTGGCTCTTGTGGCTCTATTCTGGCTCACCCTGCAGTCATGCTGGCAAGGGGCCAGCACAGGGTTGGATGAGGCTGGAGCTGGGAGTACAGTGCTGGTTTAAACCCCTCTCACCATGGTGGCAGTAGGTTAAATAATGTATTGAAATATCCACAGGGGAAGAAACTGAAACTACTGCATGTCCAAGGGCTTGTGCCTGGCATTAAACATCGCTCCTATACGAGTTTTGTTTTTTTTTTTTTTTTTTTTTTGTTCACATTTTGTTACTGCAGAAATTGTAAATATTTACAACCTACAACTTGGGAAATCGTGTTTTCCAGCACAATGTGCAACTTCAAACTGCATTAAACTGATTGGGATGGGTTTAATCCAAAGCACTGTTACTGGGTTTTTTTCTCTTCAAGTTTGTGTATGTTAGTGTAAAATTCTGGGAAAAGCCTCTGCACGACAAGGGTGAGAGGCTGCTAGAACTTTACTGGCAGCTCACATCTGGTTTTGACCTGGTCTCCTGCCTGTCAAACTGGTGGAAGATCTTCCAATTACTTGTAAATCTTATCTCCTTAAGTTGCTTTTCTTCTGGTCTTTAAATTTTTGGGTCTCTGCCAAACTCAGCTAGGGCAAGCACAGGACACATCCCACTTTGCCCATCTCCTTTGCCACTGAAGGATGGTATGCAGGTTGAGGTTACAGAAGCTGCAAAGTCAAAGACCTCAGCCCTTTCTGGAGGACCCTGTGCTGGGTGCCCCCTTTCTTCCCCTTCTATTTTGTGAGGGAAGTGCATTCTTTTATTGATTTCCCTGCAAAGCAAGAGGGTCATTTCCTTGTTTGATGCTGTGAGAGTCAGGGTGGAACAGGGGCTCTTGCAGTGGGGAGCAGCAGGGATGAAATGGATGTTCCCCAAGTTCTGACAGATCTGAGCTCTGGGCTTGGTGGACCTTGTGCCCTCCCACACAGCCCATGGAGAGCAGCAGCCTTGGCTTGCCCAGGTGTGTATTGGTGCCTCCCCATCCAGCCTCTCATTGGCAGTGGTTCTCCAATGTGAACTGCAGAGTGGTTGCTGTGCTGGGCAGGCAGGACTTTGGTGTGGATAACATTAAAGACAAACACAAACTGGGTTGCTTCTTGCGGTGCTGGTGTGCTGCCACCCCATGTTTCTGGCTGGAGGGGAGCTTGTCCTTCCTTGCAGCTTTCTTCTAGATCATCTGAGCCTTGAGGCTTTTCTGTTTAGTTCTGTTTTATTCTTCCACAGTTATACAAGGATTGGTCTTTCTTACTCATATTCTGATGAAAACAAACCAGGAAATTCCCATATGCTAAATACACTTTCAGCCACCTCTGGCTTAGCTAAGGAAGCCTGTGCTTGGGCAAACTTTTGCAGAGGCCAGCAACTGCTTTGTTTTATGAAATCTGCATTTAAAGGCTATGTGTGCCATTTGGTCACCAGCTGACTTAGCTTGAAAACCAAAGGCCTCCTTTGACTTCATAAGCTTTCAACTCATGTGTGGCACCTACAGAGACTGACTTAGCAAAGAGAAGTTTTCCAGTAATAATAATTTTATTGTAAGAATAAGGGTATGAGTCACATAGGATTGAACACATGGGGAGAATGTCAGCTTTTCAACTACATGGATTATTTGGAAGCTGATGGATGACTTTTCATAACACGCTCATATTCTTCTGTAGGTAAAAGAAGTGGAAAGCCATTGCCTCATTGATTAAAATAGCAGGCATCTACTGTACTGAACTTGAAACTAATTCACTTTGATTAAATTGCCTTTCCTTTAACATGTCATGAGAAAAACATGGGTCTTTTGAAGACATCCAAAATTATACTTGAGATATGAGAAAATAAATGATGAAGTTTGTATCTGCAAGAGATGAATCACCTGGGCTCACACTTTGTTTTGCCATTTCTTCCTTATATCAAATCAAACTTTCAGTTGTCACAAATATTTGCAAAACAAATTATGATAATGCTGTCCCAGGGATAAGAGGGAATCCACAATTCCCAATCCCAGGGTGGAAGAGGCTGTGCCCTTTGAGTGAGTGGTGATTGCTCCTAACAGGACAGTTATGAAGAAGTGGGGCAGCATCTGCCTGCCCTTACAGTAGTTGTGGCTGGGGGAGGCGTGAGAGCACAGGGCTCTGGTTTCCTTTTGCTGAGCACTGATACCTGTTGTTCATGTGAATCAATTCCTACCTTCTAGTTGATATTTTTTAATGTCTATTTCTTATGCATTTTTGTCAACTGGGAGACATCAAAGCTGTTCTACCCAGAAAAAAACAAGAGAGATAGGGAATAGCAATTGTTTCAAATTAGGTCTTAATGAGGTGCAGATGTTGAGCTGTGCTTGCTAGAATTTCTTTGAAACTACAGATGGTCTGGTAGTTCAGGGGTAAGAGAGGGGCTGGGAGGTTTTTTGGTTTCATTTTCCCTCCTGTGCCGTTTGCATGACATGTTAGATTAGGGCTGAATGTAAATGAAGAGCTAATACCCTTCTTGGGTCTCTGGTCTTGCAAAAGCAGTGCGTGTGTAATTTTGTTAGTGAAGCAGATTTTGTTAAGCAGCCTGGGCTTGTGTATAATACATCTTTCTGCTTTCCCTTGGCATTTTGTATTGCTGAGGGTTGGAGGTGAATGGTGGAGAGCAGAGGGACTCTGAAATATGCAGAGACATCCCAACTGTCTAGAAGTACTTTGGACCTTTTCTAATCTAAAACATATGATTGTATTTTAACAGAACAGGTGTAAAGGATGCTTAAAATGTGTATGTCCCTCTCTGCTCCGTTAAACTTGGTAAAATGCAAAATCTGCCTTCTCCCACTAGTTCTTGCAGTTTATTGCTCTCTGGGGTGAATCTCAATAAATAACTGGGAACCAGATCAAAGGCCCATCTTTAAGACTGTTTATAAATGCTCATGTTCTCTATAAGAGACGATCGTGCACGTTGGAGGACAGGGTTTGGTCTGAACAAAATGATACTTGTACAGCCTGCTTTAAAATGCATCATGTTTTGGTGGCTTTTTTTCTCATCCCAAAGGTGCTGAACCTCAGAGCTTGGCTGAACTCAAAGGGGTTTTCAGGCTTTTAGCACATTTGGAAGCCACACTTATCCATGATTATGGAGCTAGGTAGGAAGCCATGAGGAGTGTTTTGAGGCTGCTTCAAGCCTTGGTGGATAGAGGGATGCAGTTGCTGGTCTCCTGGGTGCTCCCAGCAGATTTGTCTCCTCTGTTTACACTGCAGAGTCCCAAAGCTCCCACTGCCTGCTGTGAAAGAGGAATTTCACCCCACAGGAGGGAAATGTTCAGTGTTTGTGCTGTAACACCTTGTGCGGCCCCGGATCTCCACAGTGAATTTCTCCAGTGTTGTTTGCACGTTTGGCATTAGTCCTCCTGCTAATTAATGTGAAACAAAGCCCTTGCAGTCCCTTTGATGTGGTCTTCTGCCTTTCTTCCTCCTCCATTAATGTTAAGGCTTTTAAATCTAGATGGATAAAATGCAGTATCTATGGCTGTAAAAGCACTAACATAATTAAACCTTCAGTATTAAGGCTACTCTTTGTTAGCTCAAAATCAGAGCTGGGAAATAGCAAGTAAACTTCAGCGTCTCTGAGCCTTTTCCCTGTTCAGTAGGGGTCAGAGAAAGCATGATGTGGCTCATCTGCTGCCCAGAGCCTCCCTGCAATGCAAAATTACATTTCTGGTAGTGGGTTAAAGCTGTTGGACCTGGGCTGGCAATGGGTGCAATTACATGAAGGAAACAGATGGAGAAAAGAAATGGAATTTTGTGTTGGTGTAGGTATTGAGGCACCTAATGTCATCCCACATTGGATGATCAGATTCAGCTCACTGATTTCAAGATCTCCTTATTCCCAGATAAGGAAGGATCATCATGCAGGCTTTACCGAGTTTGGCTGGCTCCAAGGGGAAATTTTTGATCCATTTGTAGAATCACAGAATAGTTTGGTTTGTGAGGGACCTTAAAGATCATCTTGTTCCACCCCCTCCATGGTCAGGAGCACCATCCACTATTCCAGGTTGCTCCAAGCCCCATCCAATCTGGTCTTGAACACTTCCAGGAATGGGGCAGCCACAGCTTCTCTGGGCAGCCAGCAGGTTGGTTGAGGTGCCTGGGCCTCACCACCCTCAGAGTAAAGAGTTTGTTTCTTGTGTCTAATCTAACCCTGCCCTCTGTTAGTGTGAAGCCATTCCCCCTTGCCCTGTCATTCCATGCTCTTGTCAGAAGTCCTTCTCCAGCTCTCATTGCACCATTATGTTGGTGCAAATCTGACTTTAGGGAAATACAAGTCCAGGCAGTCAAATGTACTCTTGATTTTCTTTTTTTAATTTGTCTTTAGCAGATGTTAGTAATTTTTCACTAGATAAAGCTCCTGTGAGCTGCAGTCTTGCACTTCTCCTCTTTTGAGGGAAGGCCATAGGGAATATCTGATCTCTGAAAAAGTGGTGTCATCTTCAAATGAAGGTCAGTGTGTCCTTGGGATGTTGGGTAGGAATGTGCATTGCCCCAAATCGTGTAGAGGAAGAGTGGTAAGTGGGCACCACTGGCTGCTCAGGGGTGGAGCTATGGGGCCATCCAAGGCACTGGGCCACATGATGCAGATGTCTGGTGGCTGCTTAGTCAAGGTTTGTCTGGATTTCTGGAAAAAATGAGCCCCAGATGCGCTGTAGTTTGGAGTGGCCATCTGTTGACCAGCTAGCCAGTAGTTATTAGGCATTTCATATTTATCACCTCTTTTCCTTTGTGAGATTTTTATGTAGGTTTATGTGATTGTGAAGGAGCAGCATGGTTGTAATCTCAGCTCTGGATAACAGATGCTGAACACTCCCAGATTACAGATTAGATTTATATTTTTTAAGGCCAGAAAGAATTATTAGGGTTGTTAAATCTGTGTTTGATACCTCCCAGCGCAGGATTTCCTCCAGAAACCAGATTAAAACCTCTCATTTTGGAGAGGTATCTAATCTCCTTTTTAAGACTCCAGGCAGTGGCAAGTCATCCATCACAGACGGAAATAGTCAAGCAGTGATGGGCTGGCAGCAGGGACTTCAGATTTGGGTTTGGAGCAGCACCCAGGCTTCACATTCTTGCTCAGAGCTTATCTGGGAAACCCAGACCTCTGGAGCCTGTGGATTCAGTGTGGGAGCTGAGGTGAACAGCCTTCTTCCTTGCATGGCTGGACAGAAGCCTCTTTGTCATTTTCTCTGTGTATTTGAGTACAGAATAGAGCAAGATACCTGGATTTTGGGAAGGAGTGAGTGCAGGTGCAGATGTTTTACACTACATGTCAAAGCTCTGTTTGATCCATCACTCTTCCATGTGCGTATCCCAAGTAATGGTGAAAGCCTGACCAGGAACAAAATGTGCCTGGAAGCATCTTTGTCCTTTCTTTTGGATTTCACCTGCCTGAGGTGTGTAGGTTTGAATTTTCCCACTTTTTCCTTTAATCCATTTGTTGCTCTTGAGGAGTAACAGCTCCTCATGAGGAAGCAGCTTGTACTGAACTGAGTGTACAAATGTCCCAGCTCATATCAGCAGCTGCTTTTGAATTTCCTGAGTGAGGAGCTGCTATGACAGAACAACCTGCCACCACCAGAGAATGTCACGGTGCCTGTGGGAGAGTAGTTTGGTAAGGGAGGGAAAGAGATCTAAAATGAGAAGAGAGAGCATAAATTCAACAAGCTTGACTTAATGTTTTTCATTGCCAGTTCAATTTCCCCATGGAGAAATCGAGCAGTTCAAAGGGGAAAGTCTGCATTGTTCATTGACAGATAAACTGCATTTGTGCAGTCTATTTTTTAAATATTAGGTATTTTATAGGTCTTTGAAAGAGACCTGATTGCAAATGGTAAATTTCTGCCTTAAGTGGGATATGAGTGGCTGTCATTTGAGGACAAGGAGGGCTTAGATGGTCCAGAGCTATATTTGAAGGGTGGGACTATTGACAGAGAGGTTATACGTACAGTGCAGTGATGGAAGTTACAATGTCTACTGACAAGGCTGGACAAGATTAGAAAAATCAGGTGCTGGTAAAATACAATGATTATGTAGACATTAACTGTTAATGAGGTGTTTTCTAACTGGTGAAAAGCTGCAGAAAGAGGTTTAGTGACACAGGAATCCTTCTTCTCTGCTCTTTGCACAAAGAACTTTTCTTCATAGGAATTTCTGTCATTAGGAGCTGACTTTGGGTTGAGTTTCCCTTTTGTATAAAGTTCTCTGAACCTTTTGTGACTACTAATGATTTCTTCTTTCTTTTTTTTGGCTTTGCTATTGTTTCAAATAAATCTTTGCTGCAGTGGCCTTTAGAGCCTTTTCTGGGCTGACAGCAGACCCGTGTCTCATTCTCTTGTTTAGGTTTCTGCTTACTTTGTTCCAGGCATTGGCATGCTGGCACGGAAAATGGACAATTTTTCAAAAATGCTAAAATCCCAACTATCTAGTATTGTGGCAAGAGAAACATTCAAGTCTCGAGTGGCTGCTTCATTCCCTTGCCATCCTGGGAATAGAGAGAGAGTCTTGGCTCCCAAAGGATGTCCTGAGATGCAGGTCAGTGCTGGGCTGTGCAGGGGCCAGCTCAGATGGTGCAGTGGTGGTGTGAGCCTGGGCAGCTCATTGTGAAAGAGCCTCATGGCCACTGGAGCCCTGTCTGAGCCTCACAGGCTGCAGGGCCCGGCTGGGGATGGACCCATTGTTGTGTTTGCTTTCAAATGCCCTTGGGAAGGGTTGTGTTGGCTGCCCACAGACATTCCTGGAGCAGGAGTGCCAGCTGGACCCACAGTTGTTTTCTCTCCATGGCTGCTCAGCTCTGGGCTGAGAAAGAGCTTTGGGAGAAATGAGGTGTGTTTGGTTCAGGGCTGGTGATCTGAGCTTGTGCATAGCCTGGGCTGGGAGTTACACAGAGGGGGAAGGTGTGCTCTTCTCAAAACACAGCAAGTTAGGATTCTGCACAGCAGAGGGCTTTCTTAAAAAGTCAGTGTGGATGGCATGGATTTCTCTGGTATCTCTGGTGGTGTGGCAGCAAACTCACCAAAACTTGGAGAAGCCACACACAAGGTAAAGATCTCACTCAGCGTTATCAGCTCTGGTGGATTGACAGACTTGTCCTGGCTGACCCTGATCTCTTACGGAGCTTATCACAAAATCAATTGCAGAGTGAAAACAAGCAGTTAACTTGGAAAGGATGAGACAAGAGTCTCATCAAAGTCCCACAGGGTGTCAGAGCTGGAAGTGCCTTGTTTCATGTCAGCAGCACCAGCCAGGCACTGTTTCTTGGCCTGTTGCTGGTTCTTAAGCTGACTGCAACCTACTCAGTGGCTGGTTGGCAGCCTGGGGCTTGCATGACACCCCAGAATTCTTTCTAGCAATTCAAATAATTAACATTTTATTGCAAAATAAACAAACAAACAAAACCCTAAACCATAATGGCAGGAGTTTCTCATTTTTAGGTTTTTTTGTAAGGCTTACATGCTACAAACTAATCAGGTGTGAGCTTTACCTTTGTTTTGCATACTGTACATGACCTGTTGGTATTTTATTCTGAAACTCTGCAACTCCAGTCTGTGGTGAGGAGGAGCTGTAAGCTTGAAGTGAAAGAAATGCCTTGTCTAGGATAACCAGGAAGTTTCTATGGTGCTCAATGCATCTGTGTCTGCAGTGGGTTGGGAGTTGTCAGGGGTCTGTCTCTGATGCTGGAAGAGGTTCCATGTCCCCAGGGAGGGCACTGTCAATGCATGTGGCAGGCACCATGCAGTTTGTTCCCTGTTTGTTCCCTTTGCTGTCCTTCTCCATCGTGGTCCCTTTCCATGTCACAACTCTCTGTTCCTGTAGTGCTGGAGGAAGCCACCCCTCTGCTCCCCAGCCCTCTGTGCCTCCAGGGTGCAGGCCTGTGGTCACCAGCCCTTTTCTCCCTTGGGCTCAGCCCTGCTTTGAAGGCTCACTGGCATGGGACAAGTCAGCATTTCATGTGGGGAATCTGGGCAGGTTGGGTGCTGCAGGGCAGAGAGACAGCAACAAGGAATTATTGTCCTAGTTTTTATCTCTATGCCAGGGATGGGAAAATTGTTTCCTTCTGCCTTCAAGTAAAGATTCCTGTCTCTTTTAGGGTGTGTTTGGCAGTTGTGTGGCATTTCCTGCCCTTGCCTGTGTTTTGGGATAAAGGATGGAAACTGTTGTGATTTTGATGATAGAGAAAAATGTTCTGATCTGTGCTGGGTGTGTGAGTGTTCTGCTGCAAAGGAAGGTCTTTATAACCTTTTGTGTTGACTGTCCATCCTCTTCTGGGGGAGGCTGGTGGTTTAGGACACATACATGAAATTGGATGTTCAGGTTCCTTCTCTCAAAGGGAATTTTTAAACTTAACCATGTTGCCCCAGCAGCTCTGTTCCATAGCTCAGTAACAGCTCTGGATGAAGTGATGCTCTGATCATGTCTTGCATTTCATGGTGCTGCAGTGCTAAGGAAATGTGCTCTATGTGCCTGTTCCTGGAGATAATGCTTGAAGGAATAGAAAAAAAAAATCTATTTTTTTTCTACTGAATAGAAGGTTAAGGAAATGATGGAATGGATGGTATGTTCCTAGTGCCTCCTATTTAACTGGAGAACATTGATCAGGGTTGTCTTTTCTGCTGTCCTGTGACACTTTCCCTCCTTTCCCTGGTATTCCCATCTTTGCACCAGTGCCTGGAGAGTGACAGTCATGGCTGTGACTGATTTCCCAAGCTCAGACTCCTGGGCTTCTCACAACAGTAATTGGTGGGTGATCTCTCCCTGTCCTTATCTCAACCCAGAGCCTTTAGCTGTATCTTGTCCAGCTGAGGAGGGGAGTAAAGGAGCAGCTTTAGTGGGGCCCCAGAGACCAGCCAGGGTCAAACCCACCACACAGAGACATGATGCACAGGGGTTGCAGGACAGAATTCATATTTATTATGCATTAAATGAGGATTTGTATACTTGTATTTGAATTTTAACTTGTCAAAGAAGGACTTTGATTTTCAGCCATGGAATTGGTAATCGCAGAATCTTAAATTCCTGGGCTTTCACCATAGTTCAAGTGTATCTTTGAAGTCTTTTGAAGTTGTTCAGCCCCTGCTGTATTCAGGCCTTCTTTTCCCAGACTTGGCCATGAGAAGGGGAATCTTCTCTGGTGGAAAGTAAGATTGTTATGCAATGACCTACATCCAGGAACTGCTGTCTGCAGGGAAAATGCCTGTTCTAGAATAAGATTTTGAAAACCAACAGCGATTGCTAATGTTGATAAAACTAAAACACTGTTAGTGTTTGACTGGGACTGCACAGCTCCTTGTTAGTGGGGGTGCCTCTGAGTTGGTCTCCTGGTGCTGCCAGTGCTGAGCAGACAAGACACCAGTGGTGGTGGTGCGGCATCAGATGGGGCAAGCACAAGGGATGACTTCCCCATGCTTTGTTCTCATGGAAAAAAACCATAAAACCCCTTTACAGCTTGCTTTGACAGTGTTTAAAGAACTGAGGCTGGGGTGCTTTGTAGCACCGCAAATACCAGAGATAATGGGGATGTGTGTTTGCCTTTCTTCACTGTAACTTGTGCTTGTGCCTTTCCAGGACAGCAGGAATCCCTGTAAAGCTGCCTCGTGTGCTTATGGGGCTTTCCCTGGCAGTGGTAGATGTCAGCTGGAAGGGAGGGTCTTTGCATGGTCTCCTAATGTGGACAGGAGGGGGGAAAAATGTGCACAGCCATCCCATACCCTTTTTGACTGGGACAGGGAGTGGGACAAGGGTTTTACACATTGCTACATGGCCTTTGTTAGTGCATGGCTGATACTGCCTCTGGGAGTTCTGCTCAGTTTTGCACAAGAATTGACAGACACCAGCTCAAAGACCCTCAGCTTTTTTTTTTTTTTTTAAATTTTTTTTTTTCCTCTATGAAGCTGCTTCCCAGGGAGCCTGAGCCATGTGCTGGGGGTTCCCAGGGAGCATGGAGAGGGAGGCCCAGCTTTGGGAATCTTATTTTATTTATTTTTCCCCTGCCCTGCTGCTTTCTCAAGCCAGCTATCTCTGAAGTCAGGGCAGGAAATGAAAGGGCTGAGAGGTCAGGGGTGCCTGGGGAGTGCTAAGGACCTGCCTGCCCAAAGCCTGCAGTGACTCTCCAGGCTTGGACACAAAAGCAGGAGGCTGCATATACTTAGAAGCATTTCTAGCTTGATTAATTAATATCCAAGCAAAAAAAAATTATTGTGCAGCCCTTCCAAAAGGGGAGTATAACTTGGTTGAGCTTGGTGCTGTATTTGGAGTGCAGAGCTGTGCTTTGGGTAGGAGGAGTGCAGGAAATTCCATGCAATGCCATTAAAGGCCTGTAGGGATTACCTTTGGAGCTGTGTCTTTGCTGCTGTCTTTAATTTGCCCATCAGCTGTCATAAAAAAACTGCAAGATGCTGCTGAGAACTTGAATCTCAAACTATGAGCCTCACGTAGTTTCCTGGTGATATTCGGTGTATGAGAGGATATCTTTAAATATTCTCTATATAAGTACTGAGGAGCTGGGCAACAGAGCTCACAGCATCAGTACAGAGGGCTTCTGAGCAGCTTCTCAAAGGATTCCTGGTTTTTCAGGGCATGACTGGAAACAGGAGAGGCCTTACTCAGTTTGAACCTTGGTTTAAGCTAAGACTTACTCAGACACTGTGATGTGCCAGTGTGATACCCTGTTCAAACTAAACCCAGTTAAATGAGGTGGTGGACAAGGCAAAGGGGAAGGATGTGCAGTTCCAGGGGCTGGGGTGCATGGCTGGGAAGAAGGGATTGAAAAACAGGAAAGACTTTTCTATGGCACCCTGCTCCTGGCTGACCCCATCCAGGAGCCCACCTGCATCCTGCTGTGCTGCACACAGGATTTGCAGCCGTGTTTGTCCTCTCCATGCATGCCCATCTCCTTTTGGGCTGGCAAGAGAGCCTTCCCAGGACGAACACCTCTGTCTCTTTAGAAAACTGGCTGTTACTTGGCTGTTTGACATCTGCCCACGTTCAGTTTCGGGGTGGACTGAGAAGTGATGAGCTCCTGGCATAGCCAGAGATGGCCTTGCTGAAGTGCTGCAGCTGGTTTACCCCAGGAGGGAGCTGAGGGTGCCCAGTCATCCCCACTTGCAGAGATGCAAGTTTAACAAAATGCTCTGAAGGATGATCCTCATGGTTTTTCTTTTTTGTAGTGTAAATATTTGTAAATAGTAATTGTTTGTTTATTTTGTGGTCCTGCTCCCAAGCTGTGGTGGGTGCACCCACCCTGTGTGTGCTGACATATTGAAGCTTGGAGAGTTTTATCTTACAAGGATGTTTTCCTAAGTGCTAATGAAGCTTTTTTGCTGTATACTTAGTGATCTTGTGAGAACTCCAGTGAACTACCAGGAAAAAAATTTGGAAATTAATATTTCTATTTTTTGCATTATCTTGTAATGGTTTGAAATAATAGGGAGGTGGGCTTTTCAATTAGAATTTTGGTTAGTTCTCCTTTATGAGTAATAAATTCAATATCTGCTGTGCAAGTTTCTCTCCTGCATTGAATTTTTTAGCTTAGTTTTACATAGTTTTTTGCCTGAAATATCTTAGGCTTCTTCATTTTACAAAAAGTTTTTTCCTTTCTTCTTCTTTCTGTTATGATTTTTGTATTGTATGACTTAAAAGAGAGCTGCATGTAGTGTGGTTTTTTTTGGGCACTGCTAATGAGCAGACATTTGTAAACCATTAGCTTAAGAATTAGTAAGAACAGATAAGAACAGTTTTGGCAATTCTGTCAAATTAGACATTTGCTTTATCTTAGTAGACTTTCCAAGTCCTAAGCAGATCAGTTGCCAAACTGCCATTGACTTTTTGGAGGAGTAAGATGCATTTCTGCCTGGCACAGCATCCTCTTAATGGAATGCACCTTCTTGACCTTCTGTGTTTATGTAGATACAATTGTAATTGTGTGGGATTTTATTATTCAATTATGATGTTCCAAAGGAAGGGTCAGTAATCACTGGTATTCCTCCAATATCCCTGAAGGTGAGCTCTCCTGTGGCCTTGTACTGAATGCTTTTTAAAGAAGATTGTGTGTAAAGTGCTCTGCAGGCTTAAAAAAGGGATTTTTTTTTGTTCTGTTGGTTTCTTAACACAGAATCCCACACGAGGTTACAACAGATTGTCAGCATTTGTAAAAGCTTATTTCTACTTGTATTTAGAAAGAAATTTATGCAAAGTTTTCAGATGCAGAGTTCTAAAATCATCTCATAGAGGAAACATACATTTAACATTAACTCAGTTTGTGTTGCAACTCCATAGAAAAACAAATGATCTTTGTCAAAAATAACACAGAGCTGGTGCCAGTGCTTCTATTGCTCAATTCTCAGTTTTATTTCAAACAAGCACCTTCATGCTTGGGAGCAGCTGCATGTAGGCATCTGCAAAACCATCTCATCATCCCCATCCTGAGTCCCACTCATAAATCTCTCAAGGTTTTTAAAAAATAAAGGAAAAGGTCTGGCTGGTAGCACATTTTTACTACATTGATCATTAAAAGGCTTTGTACTTCTGTCTTGGTTTGGTTGGGCTGTTGCATTATGAATTGGGAGCTTTTTGGGTAAGGGGTTACCTTTGGCACTGTGTTTGTGCAGTGCTTGCCATGGTTTTGTGTGTGACTGGGGCAGGGTAACACCAGAGTTCTGAAAAACACAAATGCTTGAAATAAGGATTGAATTTGCCTGTCAGGGCTATAAGCTGCCAGCTTTCCAAAGAGTAATGGATTTCCCTTTATGGGATGGATGGTATGGCCTGCTCACTTCCCAAAGCTGTTGAATTTCTTTTCTTCTCTGAAAACATTTTGTTCTGGAGAAACCACCAAAGGAGATCAGCACTTCTCCCCTCCCTGCTTGTTGCTGGGTTTTGAGGATTCCTAACACAGGTTCAGGGGTTGAGCTGGAGAGGAAGCCACTGGCACAGCTGCTGTGGCTGCTGTTGCTGCTCAGTGCTGCCACAGCAGATCCTACAGACCCCCCCTGCTGCTGAAGCCACTCTCTCCTGAGGACACTCATAGCTGAGGAGTGAGCTGACATTCCTCAAGGGTCAGAGAGGAAACAGTTTGTCTTCTGTGAGTCCAGTGATACTTCCTTTTCATTAATGCATCTCCTGGTGCTGAACATCAGAATGAGTTTTTAAGAATGAAATGAGTGGTCACGACTGTTCTCTGCTTTAGAAGATATTTTAAGTGTTTGTAATATAATCCGTGGTTCATGGTCCTAGCAGTAGTTTTCCAGAGTAGAAAAGAGTCAATGGAGGGGTCAATTACACACGCATGGAGAGGAGGAGTTGGGAGAATAAACACAGGAGAAAAATATTGTGTGTTGCAATAAAAATAAGCAAAGTTCTTCTCATGGGCTCTTGAACTCTGTACTGGGTTTGATAGGCAGCATGAGGTTTGCAGCTGTCATTCTCCAGCCTCTTCATGGGGACAGCTCTGTAACCTGGGAGGTCTTTAAATACAAGCAGCAGATCAAAAGCAAGAGGAGGAATTCAGGCTCTCAGCTCGACTCTGCCCATTAGGTTATGTTACTTTTTTAAACCCACATGGGGAACTGTGTGCTGCTAGCACCACAACAGTTTCTGTGGTTTGCAGATGTAAATGCAGTGCTAACAACACTAACTAAAAGGCTCTGGCTGTGATTTATGGCTGGCACATATGGCAGTGAAACAATATCCCCCCGTGAGCACGCTGGCATGAGCAGGATGCGCGATGAGTCTGCCCAAGGAACAGGTGGTCACGTATTATTTGGGGGCTCCAAATCTCCTGTATGTGTTGTGTAGGGTGAAACTTAATGTTCAGCTGCTGGCTGCATTTGATGGCTCTGCTGGTTTGCATGGGAGAAGTGGCTGGTGCTGTGAAGGCACAAGGATTCTGCTTCTGCAGCTGTACTGGCAGTTTTGCTCTCCACAGTCCAAACCAATTTTATCTCGTGCAGCTTGTCAGTAGTAGCTGTTTTCTCCTGCAGACAAGTCAGAGGGATCAATGACTGCTCTAATAGTTATCCTTAGTTTATGTACAGTCTTTTCTAAAAGGGTTAGTGGATTTTATTACCATTGTGCAGCAGAAGCTTTTTGACTAGTACCATCAAACACCAAAATGTTTCTATTCTGCAGGGAACTTCAAAGGGAGAGAAGCAGAACAAAGCTAGGAAGAAGATAAAAACAAACTTGCCAACTATCCAGGATGCTGTAAAGCCTTTATTGATTCTGCTTGGGAAGGTCTTCATAATTCTACCAGACCTGGACTCAAAGTAATAAAAACTTTAAAGGAATCTGTCCAATCATATGTTCTCTCTATCCTTGAATTTCATAAGCAGTGTAAACATGGAATTTTACCAGGCTCTAGTCCCAGGAGGAGGCTCTTATGTACACAAATAAGCGCAAGAATATGAGTGCTTTTCCCATTTTCATTTTTTCCCCTTTTTCATGTTGTTTACCATTTAGATTTCATGGACTCATATATTTTCCTGATTATTATCCAAAAGGAAGCCACAGTAATTAGGGAGGTTTTGGTTTATACAACATCCTATCATGTCTCCATAAAAAAGAAAATGATGATGATTTGACTTGGGGTCAAATAATTTTAAACCTCCAT
>VZUA01099545.1:34235-44912 GCA_013401035.1 Horornis vulcanius | reverse complement strand
AAACTGTCGTGTTCATTATCCCATCCTGTAACCTGGAAGTGTCAAAGTACTTTGGTTGTTGCCAGAGAAGTTCTTCAGATGCTTAGCAGTGGATTTTCACGTGTAATGGGAGAAGATGGTCTGGTCCTCTCTTTGCACAGTCCCCAGCCCAGCTGGAGCCCTGAGGTGTGTAAGACCTGGAATCTGATGTCAATGCCACACTCTTTCTAAAGGTAATACTTGGTTCCTTCCACAGTATTTGCTACTCTTGGGTACTGGCAGCTCTTTGCAAAGTGAGCTGCCTTTTCTGCACTCTCTAACTTTCTTGAGCACTAAGAGGGGGCTGAATTCACAACTTTGGGCTGCAGTTCTGGCAGTAAATAAGACATCTACAAAGGGGATTAACTGGGAAATACCTAAAGTTTACTCGGGGCTGCACTTAAGAGTGCTGGTTTGTACTCAGAGACTGTTTGCCTGAAATCCTCTTCATCCCAAGCTGTAATTATCTGCAATGCCAAAAATGTTAGTGTCAGGCGCTCGAGGGAGAGCCAGGCTGCTCTTCAGCCCAGCTGGGTTACCACAAAAGCATTAAACAGATTCTTGCAACTTTAAGCAAGTCTGTGGCTGCTAAATTTGCTGTGGATTACATTTGTCTGGATAGTTTCTAGAACACTTGTGGACAATCTACTCCAGCAGTTTTTAGTACCTGAAGTAGTTAGGTGAAAAGCAGAGAGGATGCTGTATTGAGTTCAAATCAGCCAGTTACCTGTTCTTAAAGGCTCAAAAAAATGTTTGTTCTTTAAGTCACAGATTCTAGACTTCCTGGGATTAAAAAAAAAAAAGCCAAAACAATCAAAACAAGGCACAAAACTCTTCTCTTGACTGGGACAATTATGAGTATTGCAGAGGTTCAGCTAATGATGTTCTAAATCCTTATCGTATTTTTAGGTAGGAAAGCATCAGAATGATCATCCCTTTCACACAAGGCAAGCCATATATGCAGGGTTTTTTCCTTTCCCTCTTCTTCACACAAACTGCACTACCAAATAGTTCATATTTAGCATTGATTTCTTGTAATATGTAATTTTTGAAATTACTTAAGCTTTAAATCATTTGCAATGCAATTTTTTCANTAATTGATTTTGCTAAAAAAAAAAAAAAAAAAGGCAACTGAAATCCCTGTGTACAATGCGTTATTATCATAAAGACTTAATGACATTGAAAACAAGAGCAGGAAAGCTACCATCCTGCAAATAGACATTGTTAATGCAAAAGTACAGAGTTACTAACAATACTTCCCTACTAACTAAAGAAGTGTCTGGCACATGCTCATCAGCAGCCTGAGCTGTGGAGTCACTCCCAGGCCAGCACCACTGAGAGGATTGTCTGTGCTGTGCTTTCAGGCTTGGGACAACAGGGCACTTTATCATCCTGGTAAAATTACAGATTGATTTTTCTACACACATAATGTTCATCTTGATTTAATATGCCTCATTCCAGTTGCATATTCTGGTTCAGTAGTGGATTGTTTTAAAATAAAAAGAGCTGCAGAACCCCTATGGCAGATGAAAACTGTGGCAATTGATTAGCTGTCTTTATTGTGAAGTTTATTAAATTTGATGTCATTGATTCTGATGATTCAAGGTTTCTACAAATCTCAGAGCAGCTGCTTCAGAGGAATTGGACCGTGAGCCTTGGCAATTGAACAGCTCATAGAGAAAACTAACAAGTAACCTTATAAAGTTATTTTTCTGGCCTTCTGAAATGACCATGGTGTATTTCAACAGAGTAGAATAGGACTTACCTTGTTCCTTTCTGCTGTTTCCATATCCAACATTGCATGGACATGACACTAATGTACTTTGAAGCAGGACTACTTGGCCACAAGCAGCCACCTGCCTTCCCCAAACATCCTTTTAAATTCCCTTCAAATATTAGGGACTGCATGTGCTAGGAAAAAGTGGGACCAACTGAGCAAGAAGGCGGACCAGCAAGCAGCTTTGCTCCAAGTGGGAATACAGGAAATGTCAAGGCCTACAACCCCTGACAGGATCTGAGCCTGGAAGGGCTCAGCAGAGGAGGTGGTTGATGTGAGGATGCAGCACCCAGGTGCTGGCACCACGCTGCCTTTTCCTGGGGCCTCTGTCGACTGCTGTCTGCATCCTTCCATCACATTCCACTCTGAGTGCTGGGGGATACTGGATGAACAGCACACAGGAGTGAATGGAGGGTGGTCTGTCCAGTTTTGCTGCTGAGGATATGTGGGGTCAATAGCCCCAGAGCACAGGAAGGAGAGATCCCATCTTCTCTCAGTGCAGTTCCCACAGATGATCAGATGTCAGAGCAGCAGCAAGAATGAACATGGTATAGGTGCAGCTGCCAGTACTGGGTCCCTCCTCACTTCTGCAAGCTTCTTTCCAAGCACTTATTCTAAATCCCCTCTGGTTAGCCTACTTTTACAACTTCTGCTCCTTGTAAATGTCTTATTTTTAAACAAGCCACCCATATGGGGGAGGCAGGAAGCAGAGCAACCACCAGGCTTGCCAACAGCCAAGCAGCAGAGGCTCTGCCTCAGCTGAGCAGCAGAAATGCTGAGATGGTCTGGCACCTCATTGGCCAAGCAAGCAGGACAGAGCTGCTGGGAGTGCCATCCTCCCTCTGCTTATGCTCAGCTCAGCACAGTGCACACGGAGCCTCTCCTGGAACAGTAAACAAGGGCACCAAGGCTAAACAGGCCCTGCAGGTCCAGCAAGTCTGGCCCTGGGTAACAGCCAGCCTCCAGCACCAAGGCAGACTGGCCGTGCAGTCAGTCAAGACCATTACCTGGCCGTTCATTAACAGGGCTCTCCCAAGCCTAAAATTGGATTTTCCTCTCCCTGACTAATTACAAACATGTATAGCCCTCCCTTTAAGACAAGGTACTTGCCAGCCTAGGAGCTCTCCCTGCCAGAGTGGGTCCAGAGGAGGGCCACAAAACCAGTCAGCACAGCTGGAGCAGCTGACCTGTGAAGAAAGGCTGAGAGAACTGGGGTTGTTCAGCCTGGAGTACAGGAGTCTCTGGGGAGAGACTTTACTGTGGGGCTTTCTTTTCAATATATACAGTTTGTAAGAAAGACTGAGACAGACTTTATCAGGGCCTAAGGACGAGAGGCAGCTGAAAGACTGTAGGATTTAGATTCCACATAAGAGCATTGTTTTGTGGTGAGACATTGGAACTGTTGGCCAGGAAAGTGACAGATGCCCCAGCCCTGGAAATGTTCAAGGTCTGGTTCAAGGGACTGTGAAGACCCTCATCTTGTAAAATAAGTCCATGGCAGAGGGGTTGGACTGGAAGACCTTCATAGGTCTCTGTCAATCCAAACCCTTCTGCGAGTCCGTGACCAAGCGAGGAGGCCACTGCCTGCCAGACAGGAGTGTTCAGCTCCCAGCAGCTGCAACAACTTTTACCTCTGTTCTACCATAGCAAAACCTTGATGGGCCCAGCCATGTAATTAATCCCTAGTGGGTTTGAAGTTTTGGCTGCTTGCAAAAAATTACAAAATTTAAATTGAGAGAGCATGCTGTAGCTTGGAGGTGGAAGCCTGGCTGACAGTACCTCCCAGCTATTTACACTGGTTGCTGTTGGAATCTTTTCTGGGATAGGGAATACCCAAAAAAATGAGCAAAAAAGTAGATACACAATTTTAGAAGAGAGAGCAAACCTACCTAAGCTGCTAGAGAAATTACAGCCAGTCTTCTCTTTAAACTAAAGTTTTTCATCTATCTGAGAAACTTACTCTGCAGGGTGTTACTTTTATTTTGGACTTCCACAGCTATAATGGCAGTAGGAAAGGCCTGAGGACAGGTGTTGGAAGCCATATACTTGCTTCATCAACAGGCTGGAGCAAGGTAAAAAACAAATTTTAAATTGCTACACAATTAAATCATCCAACCCTGTCTCCATCTAGGTGGGTGAATAACAGCTGGCTGCAGGAACCAAGCATGCCGAATGTAACAGGAGCAGGATGTGACAAGGAAAAAGCCCAAGCTCCTATTATTCCAAGTACAATCCTCAGAATAAACTCTTGACACATAAAATACAGGAATTGAAATCATGGGCCACTTTGCTGTTACAGCTGCTTATTTTTCTGGACTGTTTAGCAGTCTGTGTGGTGCTCCCATAATTGTTTCTGCCTTGAACTTGAGTACCAGAGCTTCAGAACACCAAAGCCTGACAGCAGAGAGCAGCCCTCATTGTGGCAGGTGAGAGTTTGATTTTCAGAAAGATTTTTAGAAGACAACACAAAGAATGAGAAAAGCCACATGGGTGACTTTTTTGATCAGCTTGGGCTGATCCAGCCCTTTCTGCAAAGTTTTCTCTGGATTTGGAGTCAGCAGCCATGTTTGCAAGAGCCAGAGGTTCGGGAGCAATTCAAGGCCCTTCCCCCAAAACGCCAGTCTGCGCTCTGAAGTCACAGAAGCCTGCCCAGGGCTATGAGCATCCCAAAGCCATCTAAACATGGGCCACCACTCTCCTAGCAGGTCATTTTCCAGCTGGAAAAGATCCATTCTATGGCACTGATCTGCCTGAAAACTTGCCACCCTCCCCCGCCCCCCCCCAAAAAAACCCAAACATTTGAGGCAGCAGAAGCCACAGAGGGGTTGAGGCTGCGCAGCAGGGAGACGTCAGCAGCACTGCCACAGCCCTCAGGCAAGACCTGTGGTCACCTCTACTTGTCACCAAACCACACTCAAGCTCACATGCAAGATTCTCACAGCCACTGCTGCTCTCAATACAGGGAAATGATTACATGACGCCTTACTTGAACAAAATCTTCCTTTTGTTAATTCTTAACCTTCCTTCCTACCCTGCAGCAGTGAGCACTTTGTAGCTTTTGCTTTCATTTCTAAGGGAAGTGACCCGGGTCTCCTTGAAGGCAGGAGACCTCTTGGCTTCACCAGCATTTGCAATGTTCATAAGTTACCAGTGCTGTGCTTCAAAGCCTGGCTAGACCTCAGAGTGTGCAGCTCCATCTCACTGCTTGCAGTTTAGGCCACGGGAATGTTGCCGAAACAAAGTATAAAAGGAAATAATTAAAAAGCAAATGGGCCTTCAAGAAGAAGAAAGAAAGGCTGCACTGACACTGCTTTACTGCCCCTCTCTTGCCCTCATCCATTTTATCAGCCCATCCTGTTAGCAAATATTAAATGCAATTGAAAACCACTAAAAATCCATAATGGTCATTTTTATACTTGAGATTTGGAGGAGTAGACTGAACTGTCTGTACTGGGGTGGTTTCTAATGAGCAGCGCAGCTTGTCTATAAGTGGTTTGGGTTCCCCTCTCTGTTCCTGATAAGCATGGGAAGTATTTAATGCAGGGCTTAATTGAGGTTGAGGTATATAATGTTTTCTTTAATGGTTATTATTGAACTGAAAAAAAGGAAAGTAGTTCAAGATACAAAAGATGCTTTTATGGCCTCAAAATTAAGCCCTGTTGTGTAGCAGCACCAGTACAAACCAAGTTCCTTTCTGCAAGAGCCGACTGCCAAAGTGAAGTAAGTGCCTTTCTTCAGGGAAGATTAATCCAATATATACACCATCAGCAATCTCAAAATCTCTATCAAGGTTTAAATCTCTTGTTTCTACACCAGGGCCTATCAGAAAAAAAAAAAAAATTAAAGCAACCTCTTCTTTNAACAAAAAAACACCTGACCCATGACAGCATCAAGTAGCTTGGGGCCAAGTCTTACTGACCCAGGTAATGATGCTCCTGCCCCTGGTGTACATCACCACCACAGTGCTGCCAGAACTCCCAACAGCTGCAGGAGTCCAGGTTTGCAGGTTTTTCCCCCTGCTGTGCAACAAGGAGACAACCTCTCCTGGTCATCAGAGACGATGGAAATGAGACTCCCATGCAGGAGGGGCCAGCAGAGCCTGTACGTACCGTGGTGGAAAATGGAAACTTTCACCATGGTGAATTCTGAGACTGACAACAGCTCGTGCTCTGGCAGACCTGCACCCACAGGACAGAACCAGTGCCACAAAGCCCCCAGGCCAGACAGAGGTACCAGTTTGTTCAGTCTGGAGATACATTTTCTCACTCACTGAATACAAAGTCAAGTCATGATACAGAGCAGCATTCACAGCCTTTCAGTCAGGATGCAACCAAAGGGACAGATTGCAATCTACAGCTGGCCTGATTTAGAGAAAAAATGACATTTATCCAGGCTAATACTCCTCTGGAGTATTAAGGCATCTGCTGTGTTCCTAACCCAAGGAACATCCTGTACGTACCAATACAGACATACAAGGTTACCTTCCAAACCAGGGGCCTAGGCTGCCTTTGCTTTCCCATTGTTTACAAAGTGCAAGACCTACTGCTCCCATCTTGATCACTCCTCTACCCCCAGTTTAGTACTCCCCTGCAGAAGAGGAAAACCAGAAATCCTCCCTAGAAGAAAACAGATTTCTTAGGTACTCAATTCAGAAAGTGTTTAAACTCTCTCCTTGGATTTCTCCAGTAGAACCAAAACCAGATCCACCATTGTACCCTTACTCATTTCATGAACAAGAGCCCCTGAATGAAGTGACAATCCTTAAAATACACCTACATGCCCCATCCAAAACATAACCATACAGTGAAAGTATGGTACCATTTCTGTACTGTCACAGAGATGGAAAGCTACATCTGAAGCTTCCTATATTTTCAGCAACGGACATCAAAATGAGTAGTTCTCAGCATTCTCAGGATATACAATGAACTAGAATCCAAAGGAATCACAAAAGCAGATTTAAGCGCTTCTCCCCCGCCACTTCACATTTCCTAATAACATTTAGTTTCCAAAGCAATACGCATTTTAAATCTTTCATGAGTTCTCAATTCCCTATGCAGCAAGCCCAAGGATAGCACTAACCTTATGGAAAGGGAGGCTGCTACCCACCCTCTGAGAAACCTCTGTATCACAGAGATAGGGCAAAACTAGAAGTTCTTATCCAAATAAAACTCAGAAAGGAAGTAATTGCATCACCCAGCCTTTTGGAACCAAACTTTGACAGGAAGTTTAGTTTGTTTCAGCTTTCTCCTCCTTGGAGAAAAAACCTCTGTCCATAAAAATCTCAAGAGCACTCAGATCTCACCTGTGGAGATCAAGAGGACACCCAGGTTTAGTTAACATGACTTATGCCTGGGAGTCCGGGATTTAAATGATGCTATTTACTTCATACTTATTTGGAGAAGTAAAAGTTAAAAACAAAGGTACATAAAATAGATTACCATGGATATTACTACCACCCTGAGCAAACCCTATTTTCAACCAACAGCTGCACAAATCGCTGAAAAGTTTAACCACACACTTCACTGTGCACATCCACAAAAATAATTTCACACACACCCCCTTACTTGTCTATAGGCACAATTACTACCCTAACTGTGCTTTGTTATGAAGCTCAGTCACCAGTTCAATGGGGGGGCAAGAGATGACATGACCTTCTCTTCTCCCAGGCTTGCAGCTCCTCTGCCTCTGAGCTTTCCAGGCGACAGATCAAGGCAGCCTAAGAATTTCCCATCAGAACTTCTTACAACCTGAGATAAAATTTCAACTCTTCTTAAAAATGGGGTCCCCTCTCTATCCAGCTTCATCTAATTGCTCTTCTTTCTTGTCATTAATTAAATTTGCAGTTTAACTTGCATGTTCACTCACTTCCAGTGTGGCCTTTCCTGAGGAACCTCCCTACCTCCTCTCAGTAACACATTATTTATGTGACCTGTTGCACTCCAAAAGACAACTCCTACTCACCCGTTTCTTACCACCTCTCCATAATTATGACGCTATAGAGGAGGTGCCAAAATCAAAATAACTAATAAAGCTACTCAATACCTCTACCTTACTGGAGATCTCATTCATGTTTGACACACCAAAAATTTCCAGAAGCTGAAAGTTACCCTCAAAAGCCTATTCTAGACAATTTAAAAGATGTGCTAACATCCTAGTTGAAAATATTGCACCATGTGCTTCTTTACTGAGGCAAGAATTCTTAGGGTAGTTAAATTCCACCTCCTTACCATCAACTGAAATGTAAAATGCCCCAAATAATCACAAGTTAGTGAGGCTTATAAAAACCATATTTGAGCACATCCTTTGTAAAACTATCTCATTTTAAATATGAAGAAATCTTTCCTTGAAAAAAAATCTTTCCTTGCATGTTGGCCCAGTAATTAATTAGTGCTAAAATAAATCCATGGGTTTTTTATTAATTTATCCACTCTCATTTTCTTACTGCTTAATGTTCCACGTCTGCTAAACTTAAAGCTCATTACTAAGTATTTCCTATGTGTAGGTATTTACTAACTGAAATTAAGTCACTCTTCAACCATCAGGTTAATCATGCTGAGCTCCTACCCAGACACCTTTTTTTTCCAGTACTCTACTCCTATAGCTCTTCCCTGAGCCTTTTACAGTCTCTCCCAAACTAGAGTTTTCCAGGACTGGTTACACTAATGCAAACAGAAAAAAGATATACACATTTTAACTGCATGTCAATCTTTGATCAAACAACTTCCTTCAGCCAAGTACCAAGTATGGATGACTGTACGTGTAGTGCGTGTTACTTTCCCAGCTTTAATTCACTTTTTCCTTACATTTACGTTCTGGACATACACAGTGGGAACCTCGGTTATTTCCTCCCCAGCTGAGTTGCTTCAAATCTGTGTTTTCATGGCTGCATTTTGCACAGCAAGGCAGGCTGTTATACAACAGTAATTTATGTAAAACTTCTACTGGTTATCTGTTATCTCCAAACTGCTTGGCTTGTACCTCAAGTAACGTCTGAAAGTCCCAATCCACTACCCTGGAGGAAGGCCAGGGTAGGAGGATCTGGTTTGCTAAGCCTCGTTTGTGTTTGCTTGCAACTGAAAAAATTAGTGATGTTGGCTGACATCACAATTTCTCTTGTTCGTGCTACTCCTTACACTTTATATACTGTGAAGATACTGAGACTCTATCCTTGTGCCAGTATCTGGCCCTTCCCAAGAGCTAATTTGTCAGGAAGCCAGAAATCCCTTCCCAGACAACACCCTGTTTCCTAAAAGCAGCAGGTCACTCACTATCTGTTGCCCCCTACCCCAGCATGCACAGCCAAGGGCTCTCCTTACACAGACCTCCAATCTCTGAAGCATTCACTTCCAGAGGCACAAATTACTAGAGAATGTATGTTCAAGCTAAGATCTTTTATTCACAGAACAGGGACTCAAGGCAAAATTATTTCATCAGCTCTACTCTCAGTGCTATTCAGACTCCCTGTTTTGGCTTTGGGGAAGACAAAGGCAGTGAGTTACACACAGCATAGGAAGTGTGGCTCATGGAAAAAAATCCAAAATGTGGCTAACCGGGCAAGGCCTAGGTTCATGGGGATGCCTAAAAGCTCCCTGTGACACAAACTGCATCATATCTCTGCAGGGAAAGCTACATGCTTTTGACAAAGTACTTCCTGGGAAAACACTCTCCCACTCAAGGACAGCCTGAAACTGCTGCAGCCAAATCCAGTTAGGGGACAGGACAGTCACAAAGCTACTCCTAGGAACCCCTTCAAGCTGATGATGAAATGGCTGAAACGAAGGCATTTCTGACTGAAGGACACCAAGCATTCTCCTTAGCTGGGTGGGACCACAGAACAGCCTGCATTGGAAGGGACCCACAAGGGTCATTGAAGTCCAGCTTCTGGCCCTGCACAGGACTTTAAGTTCCTGTTAATGTTTTTAACATAGTCACATTGAAACCTTGTAATCTCTGGGATGCTGAAAACTTAAAATATCCACTGCCTGACAACAGTAAGCATTAATCCATTCTTGATGGTTATTGCCACAGTGCTCTTCAGTAAACACTGACTTTGGAGGATTTACATGCATTTAAATATTATCCTTCTTTCTTCCTCCTTCCCCCTCACCCCCATCTGGAAAGAATTATTCTGCAAGTCAAATGACAATCATTTGAGTCATACAAAACAACATGAAACCAAGACTGTCAGTAGATTTATACCACATCCTTTAGGAGTTTAGTTTAGTTTCACATAGTGAAACATCTAATGGCTTTCATAATTTTCAACAGATAACTTGAAATTAGCCACACCACAAAGCAAGCAGCAGATACAGTTTCAAATAGCTCTTAACTGATTTCTCTTTCCTGTGATATGTAGAAATAGAGTATGCCATTTAAAGCATATTTAAACATTCAGCTATTTTTAGGGGTTTTCCCCGCTTCAGAGTACAGTGTTATGCAAAAATCAAGAGATAAGAGATTATCTTGTTCTATAAGACACAGCACACTAGTCATATATGGTTGACATTATTCTAGATGTAAATTTAGAACAATATTAAAATTTAATCTCCTATGTGTTTCATGCAGTTTCCAAAACAAATAAATGAACCACTGCTTTTGTGTGTTGTCCCCACCACTTTTTTTTAACTATAATTTTTATTTAAATAAGACACAGGAACTTCTATATCGAAAAAAATACAAAACAAAAGCCACACATTTCCTTGTGTAAAGCAATATTGTGTGATAACTTGAATACTGTTCAGCACAGTGGCTAGAAATAACAGTACAACTATGTACAAAACTTTTAAACAGTATTTGACAAATTTCTACAGCTGGATGTAGAATACAATTGAGATAAACAACTGCTGGGAAATTTACATGGCAAAGCATTAGCTTTAACACAT
>VZUA01099545.1:23827-34207 GCA_013401035.1 Horornis vulcanius | reverse complement strand
TTTAATTCTGCTAAGAACAAATGTGCATTTTGATTAATATTTAGTTTCTCATGGAAAAAAATATAAAGAACATGTAATGGCATTGCAAATATTGTACAGAGTTCAGCACTGATCTAAAAACCACTCATCATATCCCCTGGTAACCTAACACCAATAACTGAGACTACAATTTCTTACCTGGACATAACCAGAGCATAAAAAGGTCATCATACTGCAATGTTAGTCTAGAAAGAAAAATATTAAAAGGAATTGATACTTACATCACGAGTATTTTCTCCCCTTTATCTTCAGTCTATAAAATATATAGTGTTTTCACCTAGGCCTGAGATTAGTAGGGTTAAAGATGGCTGTTGTGTTTCAAGCTTTTTCACATGAAAATGGTTAGAGACAGACCTCTCTCCTTCTGCATTTTCTGCAAGGGGAGTAAAAAAGTGGATGTTTTATGGGCTGCAAATTCCACCTTGTAAGACAACGTTAACAAAAACTCAGTAATAAAAAGGAAGCAATGCTTTATCTCCAAAAAAAGCACATATCTAGTGAGTAGTTACTGGTGGCTCACTCTCATCCCCCTCCAATCTCATCTTCAAAAGCAGAAAAAAACATTAAAGAGCATGTTTAAATGCTCCTAGTAGCTGCAGGCTACTAATCTCTTCAATTCGTGGAAAAGTTGAACCTTATTCGCCTAGAAGCAAACAGCATAAATGTAGTTCCACCAAGCTGAAAGCAATGGAGCAAGAACATCAAGTTTACTTTGGCTTTGGGGTCCTCTTTGTATCACAAAAAATTATCTCTGAAAGCAGTGCTCCTCTTTTTCTAGTACAACAGAAGAGCACCACAAACCCAGTCTTGCCATGTACTATTTTGAGAAAGTGTCCAGCCTGCAAAACCAGGATTATTTTACATGGAGTTTTCTTTTATTCACACTTAAGGAGGGGGGAAAGCACACTTTTACATACACAGCTTAAGTAACTGAAATTTATGGGAGAAGCTTTAAGTAACATGAACTTAAAACTATTGTTTTCCCCATCCCTCTTAGAACACCCACTTGCTACTTCTGGACTTTCATCCAAACACAATTACTCACTACATAAATAAAACACTGCTCATCTAACACTGCTCAACAAAATCTGAAAACCTATTTCCAACCAGCAAATGAATGAACATTTCCAAAAGAGAAACTAAACATTAATTTGACTTTTAGACGGTAACAGTAGCATTTCACATCCTTAACTGCCAACAAAAACCATGAGAGGAAATCCCCAATCGCCCCCCCCCCATGAAACCTGAAAGAATTTCTGTCCTTTAACAAAAACATTCTTGTCTTTCAAAATCCTCTCACACACAACGTGGAATGTTTCTCATGTACAGCCTGGTACTGAACACTTTATTTGCAACAGTTTAACAGTCATTAACTGAGCAACACCTGAAACCTTTAAATGCCACAATTTTTACATCTATTGAAATGACAGTAAATGCAACAGTTGTTTTACTTGTAAGCACATGACAAAGTGATATACATCACAGATTTGCTGGTTCTCCTCATGTTCACCCATGCCCAGGGTTATCATTCACCTGGATCTGAATGCACTTATTCCAAGAAAGTGGAATGTAATGAGGAAATATAATGCATAAAACAAGGAAAGGCAAAAGAGTGATGTTCCCTCTTTAGCTTTGTAGCTGTAAAATATCTTATATTCCAATATGATATACATTCCAAGTTACCTGAGTTTACACTTCAAGAGAAGTACCTGAAGCTAGGCCATAGGGTGGGCACTGTGCAACTGCTGTGGCCATTTTTTTTTTTTTTTTTGCATTGTGTGTATTACAGAAGTTAGAAACATAAACACCTGGATCAATTGTAAACATAATCCTGAAGTACAGTATTTTCCATAGGACACAACACAGCAAGACATTTTCTATTCAGACAGGCAACATTTTTTTTATATATAGAGAGAGCTTATTTATACTGTAGAATTTGAAACAGAACACAGGACACAGTACTAATCTGGTCAAATGTACTATGAAATGCATAGTCTCCACTTAAAACGCTTAATGTAATATGGATTCTGCAGGCATTACTGCTTTCTCACAAAAAATGCTGATTATGGATTCTGTCCCTGCCAATAACAGTGTTGAGATATTTTTTTTGAACGCTGCTAAGTATTCCATGGTGTTCTGAAAGGTTGCCACCTCATGCAGATGTATCTGAACTAGGATCTCCTCACTCCTTGTCTCGGGGCAGAGGCCTGCTCCACCTTGCTCTAGATTAACACGTAGCTCTGAGGAGAGGAATGGTCTTCAGTCTGAATTTCTTGCAAAGGCGGCTGCTGCTGCTGGGACGGTTGCTGTACCGGGATCTCTGGGGAGTCCATTGTGCTGGTGTCATCTGACAGAGATGAGAAAGAGACCCGAGACGAAAGCTGCTCAACAGTCAGGGTGCTCAAACCTGTGCTTTGACCAGAGTTTGGAGAGTTCTTCAGCGTCAGGTCTGAAGCGGGAAGGAGGGGGCCCAGAAGTTTTACAGGACAGAAAGCTGATCCGGTTGGGATGAAATTAACCTTGTTTTTGTCAGGGCATGAAAAGAGAGGGGCTGAGACAGGCTGACGAGACCTACAACGAGAAAAAAAAGATTATATATCTGGCCAGCTGAGATGCTTTTCATGTTATGAACTTTGTGGTTCTATACATTGCTAAAATGTGAATGACAAGGAATGGGATTAATTGGACAGAGGGGCAAACATCTTCCATATTGGTAGTCAGCTAACTGATCCACAGCATTAAAAATAGTACCATCACAAAAAATGACTTGGTAATTACTGGACAAACATGCAACTTCCAGCACAAAAAATCTGCAGTACATATGCACATGAAAAAAATGCCACGGTTAATTTAGAATGGCACAAATTCTTCTTTGATAAACAATGCAACAACATATTTAGTCATTTTAAATTCCTTTGAGGACCTCCATAAAACAGACCTCTCATTTCCCATATTCCATAATTTGTCTGGAGGCTTTTTCCACAACCCAACATTGCTCCCTTTACCACCCAGCAGGCAACGAATGCTGTTAGAGCAAGAAACGTCCCCTCCTAAATTCTTTCATCCACAGGAGCTTAGCATGCAACCTCAACAGCATGTGCTGTGCTCAAATACTGCTGGGTCTAGGGGAAAAAGACATGATGTCCACGAGTTTAATTTCCAATTTCTTGCTCAGCAAAAACATTGAGCAAAGTCTATGCCATAAGCATACTACCATCTACAAACACTTCACATATGTTCCATTCCATTTTCTACATCTTATACACATCAAAGTGCAACCTATGCTTGAAACTGATAATTATGACAAGGGGAGTTTTTGTTTAAGCCATGGAAATTTAAAATGATAAAAAAATACATGGAAAGAGGTTTATATAAATGCTTAGGAAATTAATGTACCTGATCTTTCCTGCTTGGATTTTTGTTGCCTTTTATAAATGCACAAAAATAGGTAAGACTCCATTTTCTCTTCACACCAATGTAAACACTTGAACTTCTCTTCTGCACAAACTATAAGAATACTTTGCTCCTGAAAAACCCATCAGCTGGAACAGTTTATTCATCTGCAGTTGAATAGGCTCAGTAAACAGGTTTACTGCTTTGCAGATACCAGCTGATATAAAAGGCATTACTTACGACATTTCCTCAAAGACCTTCACTCGCTCACATCCCTCTGGGGGCTCTCGTTTGAACATGTAGCTGTTGTTTGGTTTGGGAGATGAAGCATACTTGGGCAACGGTGAGCTACTCCCACTGTCTGAAAATTTAAAGCAGTTATATTACTAGAGATTGAGAGTGCTTTTTAATTAAATTCGATTTCCAAACAAGATGCCTTTTTTCACAATTTAGCCACTATGCTGGTTTGCTTCTACCACAACGCTTCCTTTATTGCGGGCTACTTCTAACACCCTTGTACAGCACATTTCTTCTGAGTATCAGCTTCGGTGCAGCAGCAATCTATTGTATAACAACATGTAACAGGAGGATATTTTTTATCCAGAACACTGCAATCGGAACAAAGCAGAGCTGTGATCCTGGAAACAAATACATTCTTTATTACATAGTTCAAAAACCATAAATGAACAAGGTAATATGCATAATACATGCAGAAGAATTATGAGTGGTAATGATAAAACACCTTCTCACTGTATAAACAGTGTTATTAAAGATGTGTGTATACAGCTTGTATCTATGTTTTAAAACATAATTCTTCACTGGAATATTGACCTCATTAGTCTGATGAACAGCTCAAAAGTTACAACAAAACAAAACACATTTGTAACACAGGTACTGCTACCTCATCATTACAATGTCTTACTTTACTTGCTTCACAGTTGTGAAGTTGCTTTAATATCTAGAATAAAACTTCCAGAGTTTAATTCTCTCACCATTACTGGCTATCTGATACAGGTATCCTTCATAACTCCAGCTGTGTGTGTATTTTAACCAGACACTTTGAATTAAAGGTGTGAAGATCTAGGACAAAAGGCAACAGGCAAATTTGTACTTCTCAGAAAATATGAGAGAAGGCTCAAGTCTGGTAATGACAGAAGCACAGAAGTTTGAAATATTAAGACTGTGAAAGGGTTCACTTTAAGCAGTCATGCTGACAACTTGATAGTAAATGCATAAAAGAAATAAAGTAGGTTCAGAAATAGTTATCCACAAAAAATTGGCTTTCTGCAGTGGCTTCTACCCTTTCAAAGAGCAACATCTCTCTCAGGGCAGTATTATTGGTTCCCTATTCCCTGCTTTGGATTAAAATTAGAAAATGAAATAGCAAAATTAACAAGGACCCACCAACTTACAAATATACCTTAATTGGAGAGAAATAGCTGCTCTTGCTTTAATTCTTTTGAATTCTTTCCACTAATGTGGAGTACATTATTTTTAACTCAAGTTTATAACCTTTATTTACTTTCCTGTTGTGCACGTGTGTTGCCTTTTCAGCTATCCAAGCTTCAAGCACTATGATCTAACTTCACCAAAGTGGACAGATTTGTCTTTAACAGCTTGCAAAAAGTAACTACACAAACTATTATATTATCATGACTCAAATACAAAGGCTAATCATTAGATGTTTTGAAACATTTCTGCTTCCTCTTACAACAAGAAACAAATCAACTCAAATGTCACAGTTCTCTTGGAAAATTTATTATGAAAGATATGAGATTAAAAAAAAATGTTCAAGTGAACCTCAGTAGCAAGCACATTGATTATTCAGCTCTTTGCTGTTGTAGAGTGAATACAGAACTTCTATTTCCAGAATTTTTGGTTAACTACGAAGGCAGAAAATGCTTAGAGACGATAGAGATATTTGCCAAGTTGGGAGCATGATGGTCCTGTTGGCATCTTTCCACTGCTGGCACACACCACTCATTCCAAACACAGAAATCATTAACAGAACCCAGACAGTTTGTTTCCTCCTTCTAATATTTAAAATTGAAGATCCAAGTTTCTATTTAAAAAATTAGAGACATAAAATGTACTACTGTTCATTCCACTGAATAGTGGAAAACCATGGCAGTACATCCAAGGGAAGAATCAAACAGAATTTTAAAGTTAAGTCAGTACTTGGAAGATTTACGAGTCTTGTCTACTAGCCAGTCCAGCTTTCAATCAAGTTTTTGGTTTAGTTAGCCTTGCCTGGCTGAAACTTTCTACGTAAGACAGCTGCTAAAGAAGTATCCCTCTTGACCCTCCCTGCTTTTAAAGCTTACAAAGCTGTTAGATTTTCATTTTGACCAAACGCACAGCACGCACTATTTGAAGAACACACGTGGTTGAGAGGAGACTCACACATATGAGCCGAGTGTTGGGCAAGAGCAGAAAGGGCTGGGAACACGGGCTACAAGTTAAAATGACAAGAGGTGGAATTCACAGCTTAAGCCAGTCCCCACTTGTGTATCCTGTAAACTCCGCAGCGCTAAACTGCCCCGCATTAATCCCTGACGACACCGCAAATCCACGTGTGCTGTCCCAGCGTCTGCTGCCCTGCGGCCCCAGCGCCGAGCCCTCAGGTCCCACCAGCAGGGGGCGCCCTGCCGGCGTGTCCCATCCCGCCCCATCCCATTCCATCCCATTCCGCCCCGCTGACAGGGACTGAGCGCGGAATCTTTAAAGGTAGTTTTGCTGCCACAAACGCACAGTAGACAGTATGGAGTCTTATCGCACGGAATTTCTGGACACATATTTAAATCACATATATTCTGTTATCTAGAAAAAAATTTAAGAGAGTCATTAAAACACTAAAAATACTATTTTAATCTTAATAGCAGAAATGGTAGCTTGCACATATTAGAATGACAAAAGCGGTAACTAAAGAAACAATCTGTGAAAGTTTTTTGAGTGACTATACTTAAACAAGAAACTTTGCCAGTGAGTCTTGGGATTACTTTTGATAGGTTCAAGAATAAGTAATAGGACTATCCAAAGACTTCACTAACAACTTTCCTTTAAAGATCTAAGAACCGGATGACCAGAATTTAACAAGCATTTTCACTAACGTGTTACTTGTAAGCGTGGGCTAGCAACAGTGGTACTAAATGCTATGAAAAGGCACCTAAATCAGAATCCCTGAAAAACAGGGTATACAATCTATATTTGTACAAAGGAACTCCTCCAGATTTCATCTGCTTTTACCTTCAGATGCCTTTGAACTTCACCTCTGTCACAGCTGCTGAGGATGCTCCATAGGGATCTGATTTACAGTTTCATGGACCAGAGTATCACAAAACAGATCTAGTGAAACCAGTAGTTTTAACACAAAATGACAAAGCCAGGTGCCATGAAAATACATTTTTTCTCAACTGCTCCTTGTCTGCTCTAATCAATACTGTGTAGTAGCACTGCTCTGTTCAGAGCAATATTGTGGGTCTTTTCTGAAAATTAGCTTTCACTTGCTTTTGAAAAATTCGATTATTTAACAGCTTCTTGCAGAAAGGTAAACCCAACAACTGATAGAGTGCAAAGGGCAGCTGGGAGGGCCTCAGGCCAAAGCACAGCTTTGCACAGGAAGTAAAAGATGCTTCAGGAATGTAAAGCAGAGCTGTGTCTATACAGAGTATTGGCTTCTCTCACTGCTTATGTCTCTCAGTCAAATTAACCTTCCTTTCCCTATTCAGCAACACACCCCACAACCATTCATAACGCTGATAACTCCACTTTTTAATGGTAAAGCCAAGTTATTTCCATCAAGAGGAAAACTAAAACTTTAGAAAAATAAGAAGAAAACATCATCAAAACATCTGCATTTGGTTACACAATGCATATTTCCAACTTAAAAGGACTCACAAAAAACTGATGATGGTTTTACTCTAGCTCACAAAAGCCTTTAAAATGAAGGTGTGAAAACCTTCTAAGTTTTTATTGTACAGAGCAATTGATAGTCACAACAAATGTAATAAACTGTCCCTCAAACGTGCTCTTCTGTTGTAATTTCTACCTATATCCCTCATTTATCTGCAATTTAATGATTTTGAAGTAATATTCAGAAAAACTGCCCTGTATCTGGATGTATAAGGGGGAAAAAAGCACCTTTCTGACTATACTGCTACATATTTTCCTAGTTTTTACCTTGCCCTTAGAGAATTAAGTTGTGATGAGAAATTCAAGCTTTTATCTTTCATATGCACAGTACTATGTACCTTACTTAAACTAATTTTAAAATGCCTTTATGATGACTTAAAAGCCTGGCTGTTTATCATCATCACCTACACACTTCTGGAGAAGACTTTTGATACAAGCCTAGCATTAAAGCCAGTCTTAAAACCAAAATCCACAAATAAGTATCTACTCATAGATTTCACTCCAGTCAGTGGTTCAAAAAATCCAAGGCAGGAGATAGAAAGCCTTGAAAAGCATTAAAAAGGCTAGATGCACTATTTCAAGCTGTCTTCACTTGCTACTGCCAATAAATGTACCACTGAAAATTCCCATTACTGTGATAAAGGAGTACTGAATGGAAAAGGAGTTATCCATTTCCTTGCTTTTTAGCTTATATTTGTTATCAGGACATACATGAACCAATTTACCTGTCAAGATGGTTTTTTGTTTGCTAATACTTCAGTACATGTTTCTATAGAGATTCAGTCTTGACAACATATTAAAATTCACATGCACAGTGTAAGAAAGAGGAGTATGGTGGGGGCAAGCTAATACCACTTATTTTTGGAGCATAGCCAACTATCATGTTGAGCTAACACTTTTACTTTATTGACGTTAATCTACACACTTGCACACACACAGAGTTCAGGATTCTGGGCAGACAGATTTGTTTTCCACTATTTCCTTTTAAATCCAAGACAGGGAAAAAAAAACTTGTCAGAAATCAAGAAAAGCTAGCATTTCTCCTGCTGACTTCCCCAATCCTATTCCTTAATTACTTTAACTACTAGTAAACAGATAGTATTTACAAAAAAATGCTTAACCTTACTTATAACCTCAAAACATTGCTATCTTTAGTTCATTGGTAAATATATGCTAAATCTTAGAAGTTTTCAATTCCTCTGTGAAACTTACTCCTCTTAGTTTGCATGATTTACCCAAATCCTACATCCTCCATACTCAAGTCCATGTTTCAGCTAGGTGACCAGAAGGACAAGGGTAATTTTATTAGTAAACAGTTGTCAAAAAAACACAGATGTTTTTACACTGGTGCTTATATTCTCATACTCATAGTCTGAAACTCCAGTAGTACTCCCACTATAAAACCAAACAACATTTTACAGACTTCGAAAAAACCACAGCATACTGATAAACGCATAAATTATTCAGAATTTGAGCTGTTATGCCACATACACAGAGAAGCAATTACTCTCCACCCACCAGGTTGTTCACAAAGGCATCTGAGCTTCTCACCAAATAGCTTCAAGTAGAATGTAAGAGTTCAGAAGCAGAGTTCTTTTAAAAGCAGTCCAAAACTACATCATAATTTTGAACAGCAAGCAACTCACCTATGATAAATATCCAGTCTACCACAAACCTTCCTGAAACCTTTCTTAAAGGTAAACATGTTACAGTCTGAATTCTTCACAACAGAATCTTCATAAATAATTAACTGTTTGCTGTGCTCCTCTGACGTATTTATGGAAGATGTTTGTGAAGTTCCACAAACAAGAGGGAAAAAGATATGTAAACAAACAAAACCAATTTTCAGATAAATCCTCAATCCCTCCACAACCATCAAACAAAAACAAAAACTGATGTAATGTGTAAAATGAAGGTAGTTGTAAGAGCATGACATCACATGCCTCCCATAGGTAAAGGCAGGCCATTCTACTCTCACCTTTGTCACGGTCATAGAGCAAATCTTCTGTTGAACAGGGACTCCCATCCTGAGATTCAGGAGGGCAAAAGGGAGAGACACATGGTGAGTGACTGCTGCAGCTGCTGCTGCGCTCCTGCACAGACGGAGTCTGAGTGTCAATGCTTCGGGTACTACTGCTACGATAGTGAGCAGGTAAGGGAGCCCTTCGACCGTCGGGGATATCCAAAGGCTGCAAGAGAAACAAGCAATTCATGTGACACAGAAAAGACCAAACTCACAAGCAACGTCAGCCTGTAGCACTCGTAAGTGAAGGCCTTAAGAAGCAAAACATGGTGTTTTTGAAAGATGTTTTTTAGAAAGAACAGGATCTCAAACAAGAAAATAAAGCAGTGTACAATGGATACAACATATATTAATTACATGGAGGATTGGGGCAATGTGCACATGTTCCAAAGTGATCATCCACACTTCAATACATGCCAGTGTTATGTTTTTATGGTTTGTACGATAGTTTAAAAAAAGCAAACCTCCCTCACTAAATATACTTAGTACTAAAATTTTCAAGGAAGGCCACTGCTATTATAAAACAAGTACCCCGGCAGAGTTCACATGTGGATAAAAGGGAAAATGTCAAATAAAATGGCATACTATTGCCATAACAACCAACTAAATTACAATTACAAAAGGAAACCATCCAAGTTTTACTAGTAGAGATGTAATTCTCCAGCACACCGTACATTCCATCCTTCTATAGATGATGCACACACAGGCTTGTAACAAGCCTCCCAAGCTTTGTCTTGAGCCAAATCTAGTAAGCTCTGCCTGCCTGTATCAGCCTTGCTGGTACTGGCCTGAGTGATCCTGCATCCCATTCTGCAACATACTGCATAGACATGTTCACAGCAGTAGATTGGCGTGCTCTACTTACTTGTCCTTCCCAATGGAAAGTTAGTTTTTTTAATGAAGACAGTGCTACTTTAAATATAAGAAATCAAGCGGGAATTAGAGTCTTGCTTAGAAGCAAAGGGGAAAAAATGTCTGCAAGACTTAAAACAATTTTTATTCTTACTTCAATG
>VZUA01099540.1:0-12644 GCA_013401035.1 Horornis vulcanius | reverse complement strand
ATTGGGGAAATAATAAGCATTTTTCTGTTATTTTTAGATCACTCACTTTATTTGGCTCAATAATTTGGCATGTCAGTATTTCTAAGAAAAAAACCAAACTAAAAATGTTTAAATCTTCTTTAAGACTACAGCCACTTGTATTTTATGAAATTTAATTGGCTTCTCTAAAAAGTCTCTCTAAATTCCATTAATGCTTAGCCAATCAAATTGGCTTAAGATTTTTTTCATATTGTCTCAAACAGCCCTGGAATTTTCACATTTTCCTTTATGAAGTCTCTTTCCAGGGCACAGAATTTATCCATGTTGGGGATACCTGAGTGGAGAAGAAAGGTATGGGAGGAAGGATTGCCCTGACCTGGCAAAGAACCTGCCAAGAAGCTCATAGCATAAATGCTTCTTTGGGTGTGAGTCCAACTTCAAATTAACAGCACCAGTTTGTTTAAAGTATAATGCAAATGCTCCCATAAATATTAAGGGCATTTTTTGGTCAAATGACTGTACATGCAAGGCAGGGTTTTCTGGGTGAGAGCTCTGCCATGTTTCATGTTGTCTGGTTTCAGGACACCAGGTCCATTCAGGTAAGAGAATGGCCTGATCTGTCATTTCTGGCGTGGGAATGGCAGGGCTGCAGGCAGCTCAGCTGCATCTCCATTCCTTTGCCATGGACCAGTGCACTCCTTCATAGGGCTGAAGGTAAAGACCAGGTGTATGTCTTTGTTCTCCTTAGGTAAATATTTCCTCTTCTCCAGCAGTCTGCAGTGCAGGGGAGCTAACATGCATCATTCTCGAACAAGCAAAGGAAAAAGAGGTTTCTTTTGGTCTAGACTACCAGCTCTCCAACAACAAGGATAGGAAGAAAGGTGATGTGACCTCTTCAGCTGTGGCTGGTATTCTGGAAACACCTTCCTACCATGAATCAATCAGTAAACCTTTGAGAGCTAGATGAACCTCTTCATACATAAGCAGGAAGTCAGTTAAAACATGGGCTATTTTTGACCTTGTAAAAGCCTGTGAAGGTGATAGGCAAGAAGGGAAATTGCCAAGGAACTAAAATTTGACCTCTTTCGTCCCATTGGTAGCAAAACTTTTCAGTGCTGCCAGAGGAAATGAATCAACAGAAGTCAATTTATAAACACACAAGATTAGACAAAACTGACATTAAACGTTTACTGAGCTTTCAAAATAGGATCAGCACTTCACATATCAATACTTAACAGAAAAAAATGCTTTTAACCTTCTTATTTTTAATGAGCAGCTCAAGGAAATTAAATATTTTGGGTATTTTAGGAGTAAGTTACAACATAGGGTATTACCCTATTACATCTGATAGGGTTTCCATTATCTGGTATCAAGAAGGACCTGTACACCAGAAAGGAAGCAGTTACAGAGGGCCCTGTCACATCGATGGAGCATACATTGAGTGTTCATTTTTTCAGATTCAATATTCAGTCCCCAAGGTGAAACAATAATGAAATTATATCTTACTGACTGTCCAGATCTTAGGTTGCATTTTCAGATAATATGTAGTAATTTGGTATCAGTACTCATAAAATCTTGTGTTCATGGAAACCAAAGGAATAGAAACTACTTTGCCCAAGTTGGGTTTTAAGTTCATAAGAAAAATGGGAGGGGTTTGTGTTTTGATTTTGTTGTGGGTTTTTTTAATTTATGATTTGCATTTAATTGGTTTTGGATATGTTTCATTTTTTTATGATGCATTGGGATTTCACGTCCATATTTTTGTTTCAATACACTTAGTCAACCTACTATATGAGATGATTTGCTTTTAAAGTCCGTAAGTTCCTCCTTGTGTGAAATGCAGAAAACACATAGGCCTTAATTTTCAGAGCTTGATTAGGGACGTGATTATGCTTGCACAGACACTATTAGTCTTCTAGACATATGCTCTAGCTTTTGGTCTCCTGAAACTAGACATTAAACTTAATATTAAGATTGATCAAAAAAGAAGGACCATGCCTATGAAAATATTTTGAAAAAAATTAATAGGTTTTCAAAAAGTTTTTCAGAGAGTTATTTTCCTAAATTCTGACAAAAAGTCCGTGTTTTCATGGAAAGAAAACATGACTGATTAAAAATATGGTTTGCTTGGAAGAAACCCAAACCAATTTTATTTCATGAAGCAGACCATCAGAATATGCAACCAATAACTATGCATGAATATGTGTACCCTGAATTCTAGCCTACCAGGAAATACTCTCATAGTCTGCAGATACGTAGACAGGTTTGTCACATGAAAGGTGTAAGACCTGGGAGTAAAAAAGAGAAAAAATATTTATTTAGATTATAAAATGTACACTACTGAAATGGAACCTATCCAAGCCCCAAAGCAGCCTCAATGGAATTGGAATGACCACTTCTATTTCCTACTGCTAAATAAACAGGGCATATCATTATAGCAGTCTGACTACTGCCACAATAAAAGCAACTTATGCATCACCAAAGATCCATAGAAGTCCTAAACTCACCCAAGACATTAGGTGTTGAAAATCCAAAAGTACAGTTCTACTGCTAGTGGTTGCTGATTAATCTGTAAATTATGTGGAAAAGGTAAATAATTTTAACAGGTTCCATCTGTAATCAAGCTGTAAGTCATACCGCTGTCATGTATTCCTTTGGAAGGGAAAATTGCTGTCTGTATTACTGAGGATACTTGATTTCCCAGAAAATTAATTTTTTTTCCAAAATACAGGCATTAGTGATTCACATCTAGGAGTCATCCAAGCGTTATTTAATGAATACACAGAATTAATTAGACAAGGTAAGTAACAAGGTAAATTTAACTTTACTTCTGAAAACACGGCATTAAAAACTTGAGTTCACACAAAATGAAAACACAACTTCCAAGCAATGACAATAATCAAATTGTTGATCAGCTCACTAGGAGGAGAACTTGATATTTCTAGAACAATAAAACATACTATAATTTATTATAATTACAATTTTTTTTCTAAAACAGACTAATTTATTTTCTGCTTAGATGACTGCACTAGTCCTCCCTCGGCTTAGGGATCTCAGTACATCCCTTCCAGTCCTGAGTCATGGTAAGAAAGTTCTTCTCTTTGAAAGTTGCTTTCTTTACATAATATGCCTCTCTTCTTTTGCAGTGAAGGAGGGGAATGGAATTCAATCTGCAGTGAATTCAAATAATTATGTTTATAATCTATATATAGCACAAACAAAGCTTAAGTATTACTGATTGATAAAAGAGACTGAAGATTAAACCCTTAGTTTATCGTAGTGTTGTCTCACATAATATTAGTAGTACTTGGCACACACTTCATGTTCAAAGCAATTCAGAAACATTAAGTGATTAACCTACATATTATTTAATGTCTTCTGCCAAGATTAATGTACACAAGCAAGTCAGTGGAAGAAAAAAGAACTAAAACCAGATTTAATCTAAGAGTATGACTAACAGTAATCATAATAATTCTTTTAATTTTTCATCTACTCTTTTGCCCAACATATTTTACATTTTTTTTTTAATGTACAGGAGACGAAAACGTTTGTTTCTTAGTTGCTCAGAAGTCACACTGAACTCGTGAGTAGAGATATAAAGTCTGAGTACCTGTGATTGACAAATGGAAGCCTCGACTGACTGGGTTATGTGTTGTGTATAGCACTTACCCTCTAAAATTCTGTCACCCCCTGCCAGCTGCTGAACATGAGAAAAAAAAAAAAANAAAAAAAAAAAAAGAAAGAAAAAAATGTAATGCAGTATAAATGAAGAACACAAAACCATATAAAGGGAGGTTTTACTATTTAAGGAAGCACAAAGAACTAAGCAAGGCTTTCTTGCTGAAACAGACTCATTGTTCTGAGCAGAAGTCAGAACTTCTGAATAACACAGACCTAGTCTAGGGTTGTGGTTTTTTGGCTTTGATTTCCTCATTTATTTTATTATTTTCCACTGTTATTTTCTGAATTAATCACAGTATTTTCCTCCATGGTGGAAAGACATTCTTCTGCTCCTTCTGCATGGCAAATAATTTGCTCTTTCCTACGTATCTTGTAATCCTTCAGTTTACTCCTCACCTTCTGTCAAGAAGGTGGACGATGAGCTGAAGAGTCTACTGAAAAGGAATTAGTGATCCATTTAACTCAGCAGCAGACCACGAGTTTCTGGAAAAAGCAAGCATCCAAAGCAGCAGTATAGAGCCCCTGGCTGTGCCTCTTTGCACAATGCCTCCCAAAGATCACCCTGCAAAAAATGCATCTTCTTCTCCTGCTCCTTAAACCCCACAGTTATGGATACATTTTTATCCCCAATGTAGATACATGTACATTCCTCCAAACAAAAAATCTTTTTGAATATTATTATCTCCACCTTTTCAATATGTACCACAGTTTTATGAAGTCTTTGGTGAGTGTAGGGTTAGTGGGAACTGGCATGAGACAGGTTGATTGCTTATGGAATTATAAGAGAGAACAAAGACAGAGTTGTGCCAGCCAGTAGGCAGGTGGGGTCAAGATGCCTTCATTTCAATATGGATAAATACAAAAATATACTATAATGTATGAAAACATACAAGGAAAAACAAGCAAAGGAATGGGAAAAGGCAGAAGAAAACAAGCTAGGGAATGAGGCCAGGAGGATAAATTACAAAACGTACATCTTTGGAAAAAAAAATTACCTTCTTTGTTTTTTTTGCTGGACAAGCATCAGAAAGAGTGAGCTTGATGACAAGAGCAAGTGAGGAGGTGATACTAGACACCACTTGAAGTAGCAGCAAGAAGGAGATGGACACGGACCCAGAGCAGCAGGGTGCTGCAGAGCCATGTATCCCTTGCCCACTGTCCCAGTGCTTCAGAAGCCATGGCATGCTCAGCCAGCCGGCAGAGACCTGCCAACACAATCACAAGCTGGTTCCACTGATTCAGTCTCCCACACATTGGAAGGGGCTGGGAGGATCCTGGAGGTGGAGGGAGGACAGTCCCTTCATCCTCTCCTTCTACTCCTCCCAGCATCACTGGCACCATTTCTCTCTCTCTGTGCTCACTGTTTCCATAAAACAGACAACGGGGGCGGGAGTAAGGAGAAGGGAAGAGGGGAGGTGGCGGGTGCTGGTGCCCCAGCCTGGCAGCTGGGTGGGCTGTGGGGTCCTGGGGAACTGCAGGAGCCATGCAGAACCTGGCTGCTTGCACGTCCAGCAGCATGTCTCTGCACTTGTGGAGTGGGGAGGGGAATATTGGATATCACTTTGGTCGGGGCTGAATCTATAATTGAGAAGATGAGAGTTCATTATAGATTTTGGCCTTGGAGTGCTTGTCTTGGCAAGAGCCTTAGCTGAGTGTTAAAATCATTACCAAGTGGCCTAAATCTAAACAAACACCCACCTTTTCCATTTATTACCAGGATGAAATGACTTGCCTTGTAGAACTGAAATATCTATAGTTGTCAGTTTCTCATTTCCCAGTGGTGCATAAAATTCCCTCTCTTATAGCTGCCTTTCCCTCTGGTCTAGCTTTCCCTTATGTTATTATACTGACAAGAATTATGTATTAAATTACAAGTTATCTGTCGCAGAATGAGAATTTCACTTCACACCAGACAGAGGTCTGTTGTACAGAGCTAGGAGTTCCTTTTTCTCTGGTGCACTGCTGTAAAGCAAGGCAAAGGTAAAGTAAAAAAAAAAAAAGATAGGATGACTCTAACATGATGGTAGATGATCATTCAGGCACATACAGCAAGGGAGACATTTTTCGTCTTATGAATAAGTAGCTGTATAGAACCAGACAATATTCTTACAACTGTGGTTCTTTGTCACTGCAAGTAGACTGCTGGAATTGTGGGTGTGGAGAAATGACTGTAGTTATTTTAGAGGTTTCTTTCCTCATGTTTTTCAAAAGAAGTCTGTCTATATTGTTCCAGCCTCCATGAATGTTTAGGAACGGTGACCCATTTCACAATTCATTCACACAGAGCACAGCCATTAGCATGCAGAAACCACAGCACTCTCCCTAAGAGAACAACTTTTTATTATTACAAAGGAGATAAAAATGATGTATTATATATTATGTTCCATCATTGAAAACCATCAACCATGAAATATCCCTGTCTCTACCTCCCTACCTAAAAAAAGGCTGAAAAGAGAAGAAATAGAGCTGCTGATATGGGGACTTTCCCCCCTATTTTATTTGTGTGTGCAGAAAATACACATGGAGAAACATGTAAAGCAAATCACTCAAAAGAGTGATTGGAAACAAATTTAAATGAGTAGTGTTTAAATAATTAACACCTGCCAAAGTAGGAACAGAGGCCTTATTGCTGATATTAAATCATATCCTTTAACGTCTGAAACAGATGACAGTAAGTAATTCCAAAACAGTCAAGACAGGAAACCAATTTTTAGTTCTTGGAAAGTTGAACTAATTTCAATAAAGTTGATAAAAAGCCTATTTTGATTTTGTTAATTCAACTATGGAAAGCCAGTTTTACATTAATTTCTTTACTAATTTAATATACTGTAACTGAGCATTTTTGAATCATGATTTAAAGTATATTCATTATTCAGTAAACTAATGATGTATGTTCCACCTGGCTGCTGCAGAGCCCAGTAAGTAAAAACTGTGGGCAGTATCTTGTTACCAAGAACAAATATTGGACTGGCCAAGTTTCCAGTCAGTAAATATAACTCACAATAGCTATGCCAGATAGGCAAATAAGGATGTTCCTTTACAGAAGAAAAACCAAAAAGAGATACTGTGTAGCAGCTCACTCTTAAAATTCAGCTCCATAAAAAAACTCATTGCAGAAATTGGCAATTTTGCCTGAGAGTAGACTGTGGTGTAACGGTTTGGAGCAATGCCTAGAGATTTTTATTCAGGAAGGGTAAGTTAGAGTGTGTGTGTACACATGTTTGTGTGCATATGTGTGTTAAAATAACATTAATGTTGAAACACATATGAGTAAAAGCAGAGCTATTCTGGCTGTCACCTCACTCCTAATTCACCTCTGTCTCCTGGTGGACAATAAAACTTGTCGAGCATGGTTTGATCACAGGTTGCTTATATTTGGAGACTCCCTTCAAATAAAAACATCTGTCCATCTTAGACATTTTCTACAGTGTCTGGACCTCCTACAGTCACTAATGAATGTTATCAATGCAGCATGTCCTTGAGGTGGCTCTGGGCATGCAATTCTGATCCCAGCAGCTCAGAATTACTGTCCAAACCTTAAAGATGTGAAGTGTGGTGTAGTGGCTTTAGTGCTCACTAGATTTACTATTTTTCTGCTGTGAGATAGGATTAGGAGAAAAGCAAAGCAGGCTCAAAATTTAAAAGGGTATAAAGACAGGTCTGTTAACAAAAATACAAGACAGGAAAAATTAATAAGAATCAGAATAAAACTTCAAAAACACTTGCCCTCCCCCACAACTTTTTTTCCCTTCTCATGGACAATGTATAGAGACAAAATTTGGAACTCTGGGTCACTTTACCACCTATAAAATAGTCTTTCACCAGTTCTTTTAGAGAGAGAAGTCTCTTTTGGTCTGCCATGGGAACTTCCTACAAGACAGACAGTTCTCTTGGGTCTTTTAATTCTCACAAAAGCAGCTGCCCGGGAATCTGCATTTGTGAAGTCCCCTCCAATATCAAACAGCCTTCCCACAGCTGTGTTATGGGTCATGCAAATTCATGGGGTATCATTTTAAAGATGAACACTTCAAAAGCAAAGGTTTTCTTCATGTCTAAGAACAGAGATCTTTCTCTTTCTCAAGGCAGATCTTTGTCTCACCTCTTTCTCTCTGTTCAAGATTCTCATAAGATCACAGCTACTTCAATATTTACTTAGTCCACCACAAATACCTTTGCTTATATCTGCAATCTGAACACTCTTTTCATTTCCCCAATATGTATTTCCACAACTTAGAGGGATATCCTAGTACATTACAGTCCATTACCATGGCTTTACCGAAGAAAAGTCTTCAGCCTAAGACTAGTCATGTCACCTTTCTATTTGCCATATGTCAATATTCAAACCTAGTTACTGATTGGTTTTGCTATAACTTTCTTGGAAAAATCACTTCTGTGCAAAACCAGCACATGGTCAAGATATTGCACCCTGCTCCCTGGGGCAATGCAGTTCTTTCCCTAAAGGATAATACAATTCTTTTGGCAAACAAAGACTTTTTGGGGATAGAAATTATTCACCATTAAAAAGAAATTAAAAATAAATTAATATGTTGAAGTTAAATTGGAAAAAAAAATACTCCAATAAAATAAAGACCACGACAAATCTAACCACCTCCTATTTCAAACACAAGCCTCAGGTCTTTGTCCTGCCTTCTCTCCCATAAATATGAAGTATCTGTCTGAAAAAACCTACATCTTAAAAACCTGATTAAATCCAGGCAGTGGTGCCATCTCTGAACATAGAGCACGTGCCTTGTGTTGCAGATCCATCTCAGCTGGCCTGGCAGTGCCAATAGCAATAGCAAGACCAAAATCAGATTGGTCCACTGGAAACTTTGGCAAATGACAACCCCAAACCCCCAACCATATGTATATGTTCTCCTACAAGAGAAGGATGAAAGAAGCGAATCATTTCAATGATGTATAGTCATATAACTTAATGTACAGTTGGCAGACATTCAATTCCAGTAGCAATGGCTGTGGTATAAAGTTAATATAAAGGAGTACTTTACAGATGAGGTAACTAAGCTACAGACAAATCAAGCTGTCACTTGTTCCTGTAGAATTTGAATCCACCTTCTCAGTTAAAACATCCTTTTGCTGTGTGCCTCATTTCCAAAGCACAGCAAAGGATGTTTGTGTGGCTACAGCATTCCCCAATGAGTGCAGCAGAGAGGGGGAAATCCTGGGGGAAGAGGGAATATTTCACCCCTTCGATGACCACAGAAGAAATAAACCCAAAATACTGAATGCACTGAGTGAGCTTCAGCCTCCCTTTGATTTTATGGTGCTCAGAATTAAGGACCTTTTTCCTATTTGCAAACACTGTGTAAGTTTTCTTTATTAACAACTTCATTTTTTTCTTAAAAAAAAATTTGACTTCTTACTGAAGAAAGGGAAAGGAAACTGAAAACTCCTTAGTTTGTATTCGAAGCAAATAGACACAGAAACGAGATTCAGAGTTTTGAAATGGAAGAAATAAAAGTGGCTTTATTGTTTTTCCCACTCCCAACAATGAAAATGTGCACTCTGCATTCAGTTATTGTAGCCCATCCCCACCAGAAGACCTTTATTTAGAACATGGAGAGATATTATGGAATAAACTTAAAGTTCCTTCAAGACACAAATTTAAAAGTAGATCTCTCAAAAGCTGCATTTTCTTTTGTAGTTATGGCAGGGTCTTTAATGCATTAGAAACTAAATACTGGTAAAATCAATCAAGTTCACTTTATGTCCTTACATTCCTTGCTTTATTTTTTTTAAATTTTAATTAAGAAACCACTTCCCAACTGCAGGCCAGCAAAATATTTGGGGGCTAAAATTAACAATTTGAAACCATTTTTTATATTGAAAACGTGTTCTGTTAAAATGTCAGAGGAGGTTTTCCAGATTGCCTGAGCAGATGCATACCTGCTCAGTCCCCAGGGCTGGCTGCACCTGCGGGAGTCTCTGCTCCCTTCTCACTGCAGCAAGTGCTGCTCCAGGTCCCCAGGAGAGGCTGGAGCTCTGTGGAGCAGAGCCAGCAGTGCTGCAGTCACATTGGAAAATGTTTGCATTCCCTGCAGATCTCTTGTGACACAGTACCATCCACCTTTACGGATTGGCAGTGTGGTATTGTTTAAACTCTTCTCCATTTTTGAAGATATTTGAGGCAATAAGAGAATTAAGTAGTCCAATATTTTCACTCTAAAGGCAGTGCTATAACACAGGAAATATACCACCATCCTGACAGTGATGTTCTTTTAACAAATTCTATTTTAATGGAATACATGTATTAAAAATTAAGTCTATAAATTAACCTAGGAGCTGGATGTGACTAGGTTATTGCTGGAGAAGAGCACCACATTTAACAATATTGTACAAAGAGGAACTGACGAGGCTGTGCCAGCTCATATAACATTATTTTCATCGGTCATGTGCTAATGACAAGAATAAAAATGAGACACAATTTAATGAAATAATACTTCCCAGCTTTCGTTGGTCAGACACTGATTTGCCAGGTCATCTGTATACCCCAAATCACTGCATCCTCTCCAGTAAAAACGATTCTTAACTCCTCATCATATTGGCTATGCAATCCCCACTCTGCCTTCCTGTTCTTGTCTAGTTTTCCGGTTTAGATATCTGCTTCTTCCTCTCTTTTTTTAACCTTCTGGTAACATGTAGTCAAAAAAGAGGGTCTATCAATGAAGTGCTGTTAACTTTCATACAGATCTTTGCTTTCTGTTTCCTCTCTCTCTTTCCAACTCCTTTGCTTTTGTTTGATTTTGTTTTAGTTTGACTCAGTGTAATTCCTTTGGTGAAGCCAGTGAACAGAATGGCACCCCAAAGCATGTTTATTGAGCTCACCAGAAAGGCAAGACCAGCACACTGGCTTTGGCTGCATCTACAAGGCTTTGCTTCCCCTGCACTTATGTGCAAACCAGATAAATCATTGTATATTCACCACCAATTGTAGTTTGTTAATCTATGCTTTGACAATGCTTTGCATGGCTACTGGAAGGATTCAGTTAGAGAACAGCACCACATGAGACAGTGGCCCATTTCAAACCAAAAATATTGGATGGTTTAATATACTAAATTAAAATCATCAAAAGACACAAGCTGCACAGGGTTTATACATATTCTTTACTGCATACTTACCATTAACAAAAATAGCCAATTCATCTCAACACAGAGGCTTTAAGAATGGAGAAAATTAAATGCATCGGTGAGGTACCGATGAGTAGTTTTATGGCTTGAAATAATAAATACAGCTATTCTGCAAAATTGTAGAAAACGCCTCTTACCTTTTTTCATTCAAGAAGCCTGTGAATTTTCTGAAGAAAGTTGATAGGTTGTTTACTGCAAAATACTAAATGGTAAAAATACAAATATAAATTACACTAAATTTTGATTGTTTACTCATTACCCACTTAGATATTTTACAGATGGCCTTTATTAATATCACTGTATTGAAGTGACCACAGGACGAAAAGTTTAGAAAAATTCAGCAAGAATATTATTCTGGAAATACAACAAAAAAGCATCACCTTGTTCCCAGAATACTGTTTGCTCTGTCATAACTGTTTACAGTGAAGGAAAAGAAACCAGTGGCTTAAGTAATTTTGCCCACAAACATGTGATAAAACCAGTGAATCTTCAGCCTTGGGTGCTTTGTGCCCAAAGGAAAAGGCAAAGGAAAAGCTATTACCAAGGACCTGACATTTGCACAGCAGGTGTTCCCACTGAATCCTGGAGGTCAAAGACAGTCAATGCTATTCTTATTCACTCAAAAATCCCTGAAGCGGTGCCTTATATAGCAAATTATATGTCCTGAGAGCTCATGTAAGATACTGTGCTTTAGCTCTGCGAAGACTGTAGACTTCAGCATCATTAACTAATCTGATTTATAATGAAAATTAATTATTAGGGTCATTAGACTAAATGGCTTCTGTCATCTGCGAAAACATAATTGGTACAGAAAATTCTTTCATAGCTAAGGAACAATCAATCAACATGGGCTGAACATGCACATGTATTTTTTTCCTCTCTGTTCTCTCACAAAATGAAAATCCAAATACAGAGTGGGAGTCTGGGTTGCAAGGTAGGTCCTGTAACAATGAGTTGTGAGCTGAGGCAGACCCATCCCAGACAGAATGAGAAGCATAGAAATGGTGGAGGAAGGGTTACATGGGGCTTATATGGCTAAAACCATGTTCCACACTCCTGCAGCCAGTATGGCTACTCAGCAGTTCTCTCAGGAAATCTGCATCAGATACACACAGCACAGTGTTTATACTTGTCTCTTTAATTCCAGCTTCAATGGTATGTAATGAAAGGGAGCTCAGATATGATGGTGATGATGATGATGATGATGATGATGATGATGATGATGATGATAGCTCAAGTGCAAAGAAATGCGTTCCTCCTTCCATTCCTCCATTAGAAACCAAAATACTTGATAGAACAATAACAGATGCAACACGAAAAGAAAATTTTCTTCTTTCCAATCTACAGACATCTCTGAGAAGCATGAAATTAATGTAGTTAATTTGAATTTCCTGTGTTCTTTGGTTGGTTGCCTCTGGTTCAGAAATATAACATAAGCAAAGGTGGGAATTTTCCAAACCACATCTGACAATAGAACAAAGCTTGAATGAATCATTTCAAAAACTTATGATTAACCCATCTTTCAATTAAAATCTTCCAAGAAGATAATGTCTTTATTCAGCAAAGATTACTGCAAAAATAGGTACCTTTCACATTTAGGATCCTGTAAAAAGCAGAGACATAGAAAAGCAACATGGAGGAAGCAGAAAAGTTTTTAAATGGTTTGGGGACTCCTTTAGAAGTTTGTATTTGTCTTTTTTTAAAATTTATCTACCAAAAAATTTTAGTTTATTTATGTAACATCTAAATCCACTAAGCTACTTTATTTTTAGGCAATTTAGCAAAAGCATTAATAATTTTTCAAAATACACACACACATACACACACACATTGTA
>VZUA01099539.1:34471-49665 GCA_013401035.1 Horornis vulcanius | reverse complement strand
AAATATCCCTGTAAGCAATTCCACTTCTGTTACCAATAAATGGCTTTGATTTCACTCTTTGATATCTTCTTTGTGTTTTATTCTAGAGCCCCAACCCATTGCTGACCTTCAGTGTTAAGACCCATGACCGCATCTACTACATGGTTGCTCCTTCTCCAGAAGCCATGAGGATATGGATGGATGTCATTGTTACAGGCGCAGAAGGCTACACCCACTTCATGCTATAATATAAGGGGAGCAATAGGGCATCCTGCAATAACGTAACTAATGAAGTTAGCCATAGCTAGTGACAGCTGGAAAGCCAGTGAATACCCTGAAATGTCCTCCTTATGATGTGCACCCGAAACCTCAGATTGAGAGGGGGTTACAAATGCATTGAAAAGGGGGGGTTTTACCTCTGGTAGTTGATCTTTATAGGAATGAACGAGCTAAAGCTGTTCAGAGAATCATAGTGCTCCAAAATGGATAATCAGGCAGTTTTAATTACAGCATCTTGACTGAATGACAAGTTTCTACAAATTCTCTTATATAGAGAATGTCTTCATAAATTTATACTGAACAGTTTACAAGTGTGTATGTTCTCATTGGTATGCAAAAATTCTAGTAGTGAAACAAAAAGGTGTAATAAGCATATATTTTAATATGCAACATTTGACATTTATAGATGATTAGGTGAGTTTTTAAAACTTTTAGTCAAGTATTTTATAAAAATACAAACAAAAAAGCAGCCCTAAGGTACACACAGTTCTTGCCTTAGTAGTTAAATGTTATAACAGAGCCAAAGAGTTACATGATTCCCTTACATTTTCATATTGTTACTTGTACCTAACTTTCTGTAAGGGGACAGTGCCAAAACTCTTAATGACTTTTAATGTAATTAAATTGTTATATTCTGTGTGTTCAAACACTTTGTGGCATCAACTGTATGTTTAAAGTTTGCATCTATGGAGCTCAACAAAAAAAAAACAAACAAAAAACAAAAAAGAGAACTTTTTTAAGATGCATTTTTTCTACAAGGATGAGAAATGGAAACACATGTAATACCTTCCTCGTAAACAGGGATTTTTTTAATCTTCCCTGTTGAACAGAATAAGCTGATTCTGGACCCTACAGCAATTTTCTTTTATGTAGTATGGTCCCAGTGTGGTTCTAATCTTACTCTGTGCCAAGTGAACGTTCTGTTGAAATCTTTCAAACATTGCCTGCCTTGAAGCCAGCACCAAAATCTCTACCTATCTGGATTCCTTGGAGCCAAGCTTTCAGTCCCAGAGAGCTGTTTTGTTATTTAATGTATATCTGCACAGAATAATGCTGTCAAATAGAATAAAAAGAGAGAGGAGAGTTCTAAGAGTTTACACTATACACACAATGAATAAAAACCCCTGAAAGTTTGAAGTAGTAGGAATTGAGATTCCTAAAACAGCAAAAATACTGAGGGTGCAGCAGTCTCCCATTTTAAAATCACCTCCAAGTCCTTGACTAATATTGCAAAAAATATAAATTATTTAATTGAAATAACTTCAAGAAAGTGTCATGACTTTAAAGAGGTTGTATTTCAGCAATTGAAACTTACACGCTCTGTGGTTTGTGTACTAGAAAAAAGCACATTAGCCTTCTTTTTTTCCTTTGACAAAAAGTTAATGGCTTTTCATTAAACAAATAAAGTGAAAAGAGAATAGAAGTATGCTGGCAGAATATTGTTGTTATACTTTTTAAACCCTGTAACTGTAATGAACAGGTTCATGGTGTACACAGGTGATGTGGTTGTTCTAGCATGACAAACATCAGTTTCAACTTGAATCATAAAAGAAGAGACTGTTGTTGCAAGATAATTATCATCTGTGCAGATCACAGCCTGTAATCTATATTTTAAAACACTTTCAAATAAAATGCTTTTGTTTATACAGTTATTATTTTTCCCTGATGTATCTTGATTTTACTCCTAAGTATAGTTATAAAGATTTTCTAATAATGATTTTTGTATCCTGCATGATACAATGAAGGCATTTCAATAAACATTTTTAAAAATACACTTGTTTCAAATATTTTCTTGCTACATTATGATAAGACATTTCTGCTTCCCTTTTAAATAGTTGTATACTGTATTTCTCAGTAACACTTAATTGAATGATTCCATGTATTTTCCCATTGATAAAGATATGACTGGACCATTAATTGCCAATTAGATAAACTTTTATTTAAGCAAGAAGTCAAAGCAACCAGCATGCTGAGAGAGCCAGCAAGTGCGAGTATCAAACTCGCGCTCCACGCACAGCTCTCAAAAATTCTTTCCGTATCTCCCCATTTTATAATCTTTTGGTTTCACACTCCCCTTAGTCCCTCCCCAGTCCATGTCTTCCCATATTAGGTCACTAACTCCGGGGGTCTGGGGTCTTCTGCCCTCTCATGGTGGTCGGTGGATGAAGTCATTCTTCCTCGCAGCACGTTCACGGGGACTTTCCACTGCAATCACAAGCCTTGGTTTTCCCCCCTCAGTCATGCTTTATGATACAAAGTTATATTACATTATCCTGCACCAAGGTGGGACACTTTCTAACTTCATTTCTGCAGTTTCTGCAACTGGTAGTTACTGCTTAATAGCTCCTACATGTTTGCAATTATTTAACTATAACATTTAACACAAATTACCTAAATTATTAATATCATCTATAACACCATAAAACAGCTATGGAAGATAATCTTTCGGAGGGCAGTGAAATTATGAGTGTAGTCTGTTTTCTGCATGTACATAATATAATACCTTCATTTTTTATGAACTTGTTTGAAAAATTTATCACCAGCTTTGGATAGTGACAATTTTTGTTTAACTGCAAACCAGAAATTGCTTGATTTTAAGGATTTTGGAAGTTCTCCCAATATTTGACTTAGACATGACCTGAATGGGAATGTTTACTCACTGTGGAAATGAAAACCAGTGTGGTTTATGATTGATTTGCTTTCAGTAAGTTTGTCATCATCATCATCATGAAGACAACATAAGTAGAGCATGGTGGTAAGCACCCCCTTTTATGATCAGTCTGCACTGATCATAAATGCCCTTCAAGCTTACTCACCTGGGAGCCAAATAACCTGCTTACCCTGAAGGCTCTCTCAGGCAATTGCAAACCACAGAGTCTGAGTCTTAAAAAACCTCCTCTGTGGTGTCCCATGACCTACCTATGCTGGCCTGGTACCTGGATGGGAAAACAGCTTTATCCTGGCAGGCACTGACCTTTCCTTTGTTCATTTTCTTGTGCCAAGGGGAGGTTAGACATCAGGAGGAATTTCTTCACAGAAGGGGCTGTCAGCACTGGAACAGGCTGGCCAGGGAGGTGGTGGAGGAACATCCCTGGAGGTATTCCAGAAATGACTGGTGTGGCAAATAGTGCTATCATCTAGTTGATGTGGTATTTAGTCAGAGTTTGGACTCGATATTTCAGATCTTTTCCAGTCTAAATGATTGGAGATTCTGTGATTATTTTCTTTGTGGCTGCCATGGTCTGTATATAAAAGGTACAATGCCTAAAGACGTCGTTCCTGTTCTCATACACCTAAGGCCGAGAGAAGGTGAGGAGCTGTGAGCCGTCTTGAGGCTGAACGGGCCCAGGCCTTTCCCTCGGCCTCTCCTAGGAGAGGTGCTCCAGGCGCCCCGGTTGCCTGCCACAGGACCCGCTCCAGGAGTTCCGTGTCCCTCCTGTACTGAGAACCAAGACCTGCACAGAGCACTCCAGAGGTGCCTCACCAGGGCTGAGTAGAGGAGCTGGATCACCTCCCTCCACCTGCGGTACGCTCTTCCTAATGCACACCTTCGGCCTTCTTGGCTACAAGGCACAGCGGGCTCGAGGGAAACACACACGCTGGGAAAAGCACNTGGTGCGGGCCGGCCGTGCCTCGGCCCTGCGGGGATCGCTGTCACCGCTGAGGGCCGCCCCGGCGCTCCTGGGTAAGGGAAGGGCCGCGGGGAGCTCGGAGCAGAAGGGCTGCCAGTCGGAGGGGAGAGGATGCGTGTGGGTGCCGGCTGTGACGGCCGTCGGGCGGCTCTCGGGCAGCTGCGGGCGGCACTCTTTGCTCCCCTTCAGCGGCGTCTCCGTCGGCAAGGGCCGGGGTGCGGCCTCTGCTGGGGATGGGCATCTTGAACTCGGTTCCCTTCCGACGGGGCTCCTGACAGGCTGCTTCTCCGCGCCAGGCCCGCGGGGGGGTTCGGTGTCTGCGCAGGGCAGGGCAGCTGCTTTCCCACGTGTGTTTTGTTGGCTCTAAGCTCTTGCCGCTGGTGGATTTTGAGGTGCCAGTTCGCTTGAACGGGTGTGAAACGTGCCTGCCTGTAAAGCTCCGCCAGGCACCTGAAAAGCTTTGCTGGCATCCACTTCTGAGATCGGTCTCTGCCCAAACACGCAGTGTCCCTTTTTGATGTGTCAGACGCCGTGCTTTTTTGACCTGTTGAGTTTATTCATTGCCTTTAATTGGACAGATGAATCTCATGTCAGGTTGCTCAATGAGTAAAACTAAACTGCCACTAGGGATGCACATTTTGGAGCTACATAAAATCTTGAATACAGTGGGGTTTTGTTGCTGGTTTTTTTTCCCCCTTTTTGTGCGTTTATAACAGTAATCTTGGCAGAGTATCTATTTGAGTGTGTCTTTAGGAGCTTTGGGACCAGGCCGAGCAGCAGTACCTGCTGGAATGTAGGTGATTGAATGAAACCAGGTGTGGACAGAGTTGAGTCCATGACCTGTCCCAGCAGCATTAATCTGCTGCTGCTGGCAGTGGGGAGATCTCAGTGCAGGAACATTCCAAGAGTTGTTCAGGGAACATCTTTGGCTTTGATGTGTAATGTAACACTGGTCTCAGTCAGAGTTTCTGGTGTTCATAAGAGTGCACAGTGACTCCGATATGAAGAGAATTCCATAGATACCATCAGGCAGGGGTCCTGTGGTCTTCCTGTAACTATCACCTTCTGTCTTCTTGCTTTTATAAACACTGATACCTGCTTTGCACCCTTCAGAAATGCTTTCCTGCACTTACTAAGGTCTTTCCTAAAATCAGGAGCAGAAATTCCTGGGTAGCTGCAGATGGTTTTGTCTGTCTAAAGAGAAATCTGAGAGGGTGACTGCATTGTGCTTTGCCGTTGGGTTGGCTGCGGTGGTTGCTTTAGGGGTTTGCATTATTTAGGTTGGGATTGCTGGTGGTGCTTCCATTATCTTGTTAAATGGAAGAATAGTTTGTGAAATAGCTTAGACAGTGGTTGTGTCTTAGCTGCAGCTGAAGCCCTGCCCAAAGTAATTTGAGGACACCTCCAGAGTGCTGCATCATGGAAGACAAGTGGCTCCAGAGGTGGCTATCAGGGCTTAAGGGGGAGGAAGATACTCCCAAATATTTTCCTATTACATTTAGCACTTCTCGGTGTGTCTCCTCTTACTGGTGCTTGAAGTGACTGGCTTAGTGAGAGACACACACATATCAAAACCCACAGTGTGGATGCATCTGAATACCTTTACTGTGGAAGTCATTCACCTTTATAAACAACTCATGCCTCAGTAGGATAAAGAACTACCTCATTGTTTGAGAAGCAATTTAATGGTTTTAATCTATAGTTCAAATGATATGATTTCTGTTGGACTGATAGCTGCTCCCTCTATCTGTTATGTATCCACATTTGGTCATGCACATCCAAGTTTAACAACAAACCAACCCCCCAAAACCCCTTGAATGTAATCTCTCTGATAGTGACAAAACAGAACTCAAGGCTGCAGGACGTTAAGTGTGTGATACTGTCAGGGCTTGGGTTTTGTGCTATTTATCCACCCCTTGGAAGTCCTGATGCTTTATTTTGGGTTGCATGGTTTTTGTGCCCCACTGTTGAAGAGCCAGTCATCTCCTAATCTAAGAATCGAGAGTGTCAACGTCTTAGAAGACTTGACAAAGCTTTCAGTTTAACAAATTGCCTTGCTGAGTTGTATAATAGGGTGGATTAAATCTACTTAACAGCTCTCTACAAATTACTTGTCCTCACCTGCAGTAGAGGTGCAACTGACTACTAAAGTTAGATTAAATCCTGTAGCAGCTGTTGAGATTCTGCAGAATTATTAATTAGTTAGCATTTCCTCTGTTAATCTTATTTCCTTGTTTGGTATTATTTATTTTATTTGGCTTAAACAATGCTAATGTTGTTTTATGCTTATCATGTTGAAAAAGTTAGTCACAAGATTCTTTCCCAATTCTTGATTATGAACTTGCACCTATATCTCCATATATTGTGTGGATCCAGGGTTTTGATAAAGGTGAAGTTTTATCCTTCTGTTTTAATTTTCATGAAAAATTTGTCACCTCATGAACTTGTAAACTTCCATTGCACAGAGTACTCTAGTCTCAAAATTGTACTTTTTGAAAATAAATGGTTAAACTAAGCAGATACTAGATGGGAAGGTTTTTTTGTGAAATGAGTGAATGTATTCAAGATGGTATAAAGCATGAGGACTGATGAAGTCTAAGAAGCCTTAGTGTTTGTGTTCAGTCAGCCACTTTGCTAATTGCTGAGTGAACTCTCCACACGGCTGGCATTTAATGATTTGAGAAAAAAACTCAATAAACTTTCTCTTTCAGGTTCATCAGTACTTGTCAGTCATTAAAGAATGCAGGAGATGCTTTTTTCTCCTCTCTTGAGCCAAAATACCTTATTTTCACATTATATGTCCGTATTTGTCAAACCCTGGATTTATAAAAACTTGTGTTTCTGCCAAGGTATCATGATGATTGTACTAAGTAGCTTCTCTTATTAGTTTGCAGGCCGAAGTCATCGGTCAGCTTTCTTTCTCGACCAGATCGACCAAATATTGCTTATCAGAAACTAAAAGGAAGGAATCCAGGGGTTATTTTCCTTCCCGGCTTCAATTCAAATATGAATGGTCAGAAAGCAACTGCCCTTGAAGATTTCTGCAAATCATTAGGTCATGCCTTCATCAGGTACATAGAGGAGCATTGTTCTTGAGAAAATGAAACTAGTCTCATGGGCTGTGGGAAGGGGTTTTAACACAAATACATAAACTTTGGATTGGGATGCTCCCTGTGCTAAGGGAGCTTGTATACAAGATAAGAAGTCTTCCATTTCCAAATATAGGATTTCTGTCAATAGAGAGACTGAGGTAAATCAGGAGAATATATTCTGAAAGCAATTCAGAAAATTCTCTAATTTTCTGTAGTCTAGCCATTGCTACATGTTACAATCAGGCTGTAGGCATAAAAATTAAAAATTAAGGACCTGGAGTTCTGTTGTTGAAGTTACCACCATATGCACTGTCCTTACCTGCCAAGTCTGATTAAGTTACCCTGTGCCTTCTGTGGGTTTAGACAAGCGTGCTCCTGTGTGGTGATGCTGTCCTTTGATAGATGAGATTGAATGCTGTGTGTCATAAGTCTTTGTATTTGGGTTCAGTGTTTGAAAGAGTTTGTACATTTTAAAAATACCTTTAAATTTGAAGTGTCTGAGGGTTTTTCTTTTTGTCTGTAAGGGAAATTTTCTGTCTGTTCTTGTAAATTATGATGTTATAGCAAATTATAGAGAATGCTGCGCAACTTAGTTGTGTATGTTATATTTAAACTGTTTTTATGTGATTTCTGGTCCTAGTGATAAACAAGACCAAGTAAGAAAATACTCAGTGTGGTATCTTGTCCCCTGCTGATTTGATTATACAGTAGTATTTAGTTAGTGTCTGTGTTGCTGTAGACAGTACTGTGACTTTCGTGTTGATGGTTATTTTTTCAGATTTGACTATACAGGATGTGGAAGTTCAGATGGTAAATTTGAAGAGTGTACAATTGGGAAGTGGAGAAAAGATGTTCTGTCTATACTGGATGAACTTACAGATGGACCACAGGTTATATTTTATTTTTAAATATAGAATGCTGTTTTTCCCTCAGGGTAGAACCTTGATCAAAAATATGGCATAATAGCTCTGGTCAACAGTAGCTTTTGATGAACAGCTGACACCTGCTCACTTCCAAGCTGAATCATTTGGGAGGTCATATTCAGAGGAGCTTTTTTGCAAGCAGGTAGGTCACAAAATCATGGAAGCATGGGTTGGCAGGACGTCCTGGAAGTTGTTTATTATAATCTCCTGCTCAGAGCAGGGCTGTTGTCCCAGAGAGTCTGAGAAAGCCTCATGGTGGAGGTGCCACCTGACAGGGGACAGGGAATTGTTCCATTGCAGTGCAGCCCTGTTAATGAAAAAGTCTGTCACTGTCCCATGCTGATGCATTAATTAAAGGATTTGCAGGAAGATTACAAGATGCTCCATAAGATTAAATAGCTTTTAAAAACAGGCAGGAGAAGCAGCATTTGATTTCTTCAGTTACTTTAGAAATTACTGTGAGAAACTTGGAATCTCCTGCGACCTAGAAATACCTAGTATTGTGTTTAAAACAATTTTGTATTATGAATTGCTTTTGTTTACTTCTTTCACAGCACTGAGCCTTTACCATGTGCATTTATCTTGAGAAGGAAGCATAAAATTATGCATATGATACTGAATTGTTTCAACTCTCATTTTGTTTACAGTGTTTCAGTCTCAGACAGCAATAACCAGCCATGCCAAACAGAATAATAAATACCAGATCTTGTGGTGCTTACTCAGGCAAAATTTCCACTGGAGGTGACAGCAGTTCTGCCTGGGTAAGGACAGCAGGATTATAGCCAAGGTTTAAATAGTTAAACCAAGTGAAAACTGATACTTTGTGCAAGAAGAAAAGACCTATTAGCCATTTCCTGTAAAACAGTATATTTTCTTCACTTTTTTTTTAATTTTCCAGATTCTGGTGGGCTCCAGCATGGGTGGATGGCTGATGCTTCATGCTGCAATAGCACGCCCAGATAAAGTAGCTGCTCTGGTTGGAGTAGCTGTAGCAGCAGATCACGTTGTAACAACTTTTAAGAGGCTTCCCATTGAGGTAAATGTTGGTGTTTGGCCTTTGTGCAGTCTAAAAATCTTACAAAAAATTTAAGAAATTGTGTTATTTAAACTGTACTTTTCCTGCAAATTTTAGGGTAAGTTTTCTGTGTTTGATTAATGTAAGCTTACGCAGTATGTGACTAGTGTGAGCACTAGCCAGAGAGTGTTTATATTACTGTGGTTTAGAGGATGTGAAGTCAGATCCCTGCTCTCTGCAGTCCATTGGATTTCAGTGTTGAGTATCTTATATTTGCATTGGAATTGGATCCTTGTGCTTTGAAGGATGGAGAAGTAGCCACTAAAGTAGTTGAGGTGGCACTGGATGAGATGAGTATGACACAGGTTGTGTGCATAGAAAGGAAGTTCTTCAGATTAGTGTGTTTGTAAAGATTATGTAGGTAGTAGGAGCTCCCCTTTGGAGATTCTTCCTTGATGATAATAATGTCTAGTCTTCAGGGAAGTAAATGAGGTGTTACATGGCAGTAAATAATGTGTGCTTTAGAATAATGAAAATAGTTTCCTAATTTGTTTGGGTTTTTTCTAAGGTACTTTGTAGTGTCAGTATTACTGTTTAGGACTCAGAATCTGAAAATATGGAAGAATCTAGAAATACAGTATATATAGAAATACACCTGTTGTGGTAAAGACTGAAAAGACTGATCACTAGAAAATGTCTTTTCCCTATGATTTCTCCTTGTCTGAGGATCAATGAACTGATTGAAGCCAAGGAGATTTACTCTTCATGGTGGCTATGCATCTTTTTCTTTTCTGATAGATTCTGGCTAAGAAACTTAATTTCATTGGTGAGTTTTAACTAGATTAATTTGGAGAGCAGCTTTTGTGACATGGTAGAGGATTTGTCTTCTCAGGTGCTGTGAGGAGAGCAGTAATACACTTCTGCTAATGAAAATGAACAAGATGAAGTTTTCTGCCTGGGGGAGTTTTACTGCTTTTAGAACAGAAATAAGTTGAGGTACCCTTAAGTACTCCTAACATCTGTTTTGTCTATTCTTTGCTCTCTTTTTTTATAGGCACAAAGAGAGATAGAAGAAAAGGGTGAATGGAAGTATCAAACAAAGCATAATGAGGAAGGATATTACTCCTTGACCTATGACTTTATCAGAGAAGCGGAAAATCACTGCGTGCTGAATAGTCCTATTCCTGTAACATGTCCCATACGCCTTATCCACGGCATGAGGGATGGCGATGTCCCTTGGGAGATCTCTATGCAAGTTGCTGACCGTGTTTTGAGCAAGGACGTGGACGTTATCCTCCGCAAAATTGGCCAGCATCGGATGAGTGACAAGGAGGATACAAAGCTCCTTGTGAATACTGTTGATGATCTAATTGACAAGCTGTCAACAGTAGCATAAGCTGAAGAGTAGCATTAGTGCATGAACTCTACACCTGACTCTTTTCCTTGAGTAACAGAAGCCTTGTTCTTACTCAGATGGTGGCAGGCCTGTGACTGTCACAGTAGGAACTGAGCTTTATCTGCTGTTTCCTTACCTCTGTTTCGTAAACACAGGTATTGTATTATTGCTGCATTTGCACACAGTCCAAAGTGTGAAGGAGTGCTGCTATTGTGTTCAGAACCTCTCCTTCACCACTTTAACAATTTTTTTCACAAATTTCCTACAATTTTGTACTGACATGTTGATTATTTTTTGTTACTATTGGCCTGTACAGTCAAACTTTATTTTCACATCTTTTACACCTCCTATTGTCCTTCTGCTGTAACATCATTGTATCTTATGTCTGGAACCATCTGTGCAAGGCAAAATACAACTTGAGTGTTTACTGAAGTTAGTTATTAGAATAGTGAGTACCATGAAACACAATAAACAGATTTCAGGTAAATGGTTATTTTGTTCTGAAATGCTGTTAAAAAGTGGAAGTCACACCATGATGGTCTGCTTGGGGTACTACAGAGGGAAGAATTTTACTTCTAAGAATGCGGAGCCTCAAAGCCTTAAGAGCTCTTTACCTGTGCTTATCCGGAGGGTGTGTGCCATCTTCCCCAGGCTGCTGTCTGTCATTGTTCATTTGTGGGCCTACTGTTAAGAGAACAATAAATAATCTTGGTGTAAACTGAAACTGGATCAATGAGGTGACTTCAATAGTAACTTCTTCAAAGTGGGGAGTACAGTGCTCCAGAGCACCGTGGGGTGCCACAGAGCACCGCTGCCTCTTGCCTATGACTTGAGAGCTCTAGATTACTGGGAACAGAGTCTTCTTCAGCTGCATGAGTCCAACCCTGAGAAGCTGTAAATGGAACTTGATAGTTGAATAATTCTTCAAATGTAAGTCCATAAAATTTAATAGGAAATGGGCTTAATTGCAAATCTGACTGTTACCTGGGTTTTGTACAGAACTACGGTACCATTCGTACACTTGAGAGAGAGGAGCTTAGGTGAGAGGCTGGAAGTTCAGGCCTTAACATGTAACATCAGTCAAAAGCATATAATTTCTTCTGGGTTCATTATTTGAAGTAGTAAATGGCATCTCTGTTGTTACCTTAAAAGACTAAAGGTGCTGGGGTAAGACATTTCTAGAGAGTTCATCATTTTCAGTTCTAGTTATGTCAGTAGAAGTGTGCTGAACAAGGCTTTGCTGAGGTAGTGGGTTTTAATTAAAAAAAAACCACAAACAGCTAAACTGAAAAAAAAAGCCAGCAAGAACAAAACCTAAATTTCAGATCAGTTCCTGTGAAGTACAGTTGTATTTAGGCTTCAATACTGCAAAAAATAAGAAGCTGTGATATAAAAAAAATTGAATTTTGATGTAAGAGTTAAAAAAGATGGCTCAGCAATTGTTAAGATGCAAATTTTCTGCCTCAAGTGTACCGGTTCTCTAACTAATTAGTCATAGAATCACAGAATGGTTTGCGTTGGAAGGGACCTTAAAGGTCATCTAGTTCCAACCACCATACTGTGGGTACGGGTATGTTCCACTAGACCAGCTTGCTCAGAGCCCCATCCAGCCTGGCCTTGAGCACTTCCAGAGATGGGACATCCACAACTCCTATGGGCAGCCTGTTCCAGTGCCTAACACTAAAGAATTTTTCCCTAATTATCTGATCTAAACCTACTCTTAAAGTTTGAACCCATTCTCCCCCTTCTTCTGTCACAACATGTTCTATAGTCTCTATCTAGCTCAGGATAATCTAGATTGAGATAATTGCCTGAAGAATTAGAACATTTCATGAAATATTGTTCCCAAGTATTTCCGGCATAGACTGTTCTTCTGTTTGTATCGCTATGCAATTCACTTTAGCTTTAAAACCTCTGGAATATGTTTTTAACTTTTGAGAAAGTTAATGCAAATTGCATTCCTGGCATTGGAGCTGTGTTCATGTTTATGTACTGTTAAGCAGTTGTCATCTTTATGTGTTTGTATGACTTGCATCTGATAAGACCTAAAAAACAGATCTTGCAAGTTTTAAAGATGCAGTCAAAAATTGTTTCAAAGCTTTGTTCCCTAGGCCATTATAGGTTTTTTAAAATCCAGTTTTGTCACATCTTAGATTGGTTTGGCTCATCATGGAAGAAAAGGCTGAAACAAGTGGTCTGCAGTAATTCCAAAGTAATTAATTTTAATTAATGCCAAGAGTTACTAGTTGTAATAGATGTACTTTTTCTTCACACATACTAAAGTTACTTCAGTGACTGAAGTTTTGAGCCTTTGTTTTTAGAAGGGAGTTGTACCTTTAAACATTCAATTTAATACTTCAGACAAGGAAAAGGCTTTGTGTGCCTGCATAAACTGTAGCTGTGTATTCCACTTGAAAGAGCTGCATTGTATTTGTGCTTCATGTTAGTCTTTATTTAATAATTGATATTTTACAGGTAAGGTGTCTGTTGCAATGCCTTAGAGCAAGATAGGTGAAAGCAAATGTGAAGTGGAGCAGTTGTGTCAATAGTTGTCAGGAGGGTTTTGTCCTTTTTTGCTGTTGGTGTTTTGTGTTGTTGCCTCCTCCACTATTCCTCATGTAATAACATGAGGTGGGAGAGTTCAGTGTTAACAGGGTTGGCACAATAGTTGGGAATACAAAACTGCAGCATCAGTTGCTGAAACTACAGCATTACTGAAGACTTAATGCTTAGGGGAAGAGTTTTTGCTGCCACTTGTTTTGTAGTTCTGTTTTCCTTCTCGGCTAAATGGAGATCACTGGTAGCATTTACATTACAGGTAAATGCTGTATTTATCAGCATCTCTGCAGGGTAAATGGAGATCACTGGTAGCATTTACATTACAGGTAAATGCTGTATTTATCAGCATCTCTGCAGGGTAAATGGAGATCACTGGTAGCATTTACATTACAGGTAAATGCTGTATTTATCAGCATCTCTGCAGGGTAAATGGAGATCACTGGTAGCATTTACATTACAGGTAAATGCTGTATTTATCAGCATCTCTGCAGGGTAAATGGAGATCACTGGTAGCATTTACATTACAGGTAAATGCTGTATTTATCAGCATCTCTGCAGGGTAAATGGAGATCACTGGTAGCATTTACATTACAGGTAAATGCTGTATTTATCAGCATCTCTGCAGGGTAAATGGAGATCACTGGTAGCATTTACATTACAGGTAAATGCTGTATTTATCAGCATCTCTGCAGGGTAAATGGAGATCACTGGTAGCATTTACATTACAGGTAAATGCTGTATTTATCAGCATCTCTGCAGGGTAAATGGAGATCACTGGTAGCATTTACATTACAGGTAAATGCTGTATTTATCAGCATCTCTGCAGGGTAAATGGAGATCACTGGTAGCATTTACATTACAGGTAAATGCTGTATTTATCAGCATCTCTGCAGGGTAAATGGAGATCACTGGTAGCATTTACATTACAGGTAAATGCTGTATTTATCAGCATCTCTGCAGGGTAAATGGAGATCACTGGTAGCATTTACATTACAGGTAAATGCTGTATTTATCAGCATCTCTGCAGGGTAAATGGAGATCACTGGTAGCATTTACATTACAGGTAAATGCTGTATTTATCAGCATCTCTGCAGGGTAAATGGAGATCACTGGTAGCATTTACATTACAGGTAAATGCTGTATTTATCAGCATCTCTGCAGGGTAAATGGAGATCACTGGTAGCATTTACATTACAGGTAAATGCTGTATTTATCAGCATCTCTGCAGGGTAAATGGAGATCACTGGTAGCATTTACATTACAGGTAAATGCTGTATTTATCAGCATCTCTGCAGGGTAAATGGAGATCACTGGTAGCATTTACATTACAGGTAAATGCTGTATTTATCAGCATCTCTGCAGGGTAAATGGAGATCACTGGTAGCATTTACATTACAGGTAAATGCTGTATTTATCAGCATCTCTGCAGGGTAAATGGAGATCACTGGTAGCATTTACATTACAGGTAAATGCTGTATTTATCAGCATCTCTGCAGGGTAAATGGAGATCACTGGTAGCATTTACATTACAGGTAAATGCTGTATTTATCAGCATCTCTGCAGGGTAAATGGAGATCACTGGTAGCATTTACATTACAGGTAAATGCTGTATTTATCAGCAGCTCTGCCTTTGCATGTAGGCCATATGTAAAACCTAAAGTTTGTTACATATGGCCTACATGCAAAGGCAGAGATGATACTGTCTTCATAAAGACAGTATTCCAGGTAGTGTTTTGAAATTCAGGGAATGCTACTGTCCTCTCTGTGTAGACTTTTGGTTTTCGTAAATCTGGTTTGCTTAAATATGAAGAGCTGGCTCTGAGGTAGGCCTTGTGCAGACAGACTTTTTCTTTGACTTTGCTATGGTAGTTCCAGTCATACCTTTGCAAGCATGAACATTTTCCCTGTGTTCATGCTGGAAATTACCAAAGTTTTGACTGTTGACAACTTGGCACGTTCAGATGCCTGAAAGAAGGGATAGTGATAACTAGGGAGATTGACATCCTACCTCTGAGCAGCTGTTTACTTAAAATTCTTTGTAATTAATTACATTCTGTTTGGGGGGCTTTTTAACAGACTGCTGATTTCTTGACAAATGCAAAGTATATTTTATGAATATATAATGTACATTTCCTCAACAATAAGCTTGGTTTGCATGAAATAATCAGTTTCTAAAGCTTCTTCAACTTGTTTCCTAAGAAATAACTGCTCTTATTCTGCTTATATTGAGCTTATACTTACATTGTTTTAGATACATGTATTTTTAATCTTGTTAAATATTCTACTTGTTTTGTCTCTCCTCTTGTTTGGCTTTGTATT
>VZUA01099539.1:15814-32781 GCA_013401035.1 Horornis vulcanius | reverse complement strand
TTTTTGGTTTGGGGGTTTTTTTAACTGAATTAGTGGTAAATGTTTCATGTAGTTTCAGTTTAGCTAGGCTGTTTTCTCTTGCATCAACACTAAATCCATACAAGGCAGTGTTCACAAAAAAAGCCTGGCTGGATAGGCCTTAGAAGAACCATCTCCCCCTGTTTCATTTTTATATTAATTTGGTTACATGCTGTCTTGGACATGCTGTTATTCAATGGGGATAAAAGATTTATGGTACCATACTTTTCATATCAAATTAAAATGTACTTAGAGAGGAACATTCAACTGGTGACTTCTCTGCAGCTGCTCCAAATATCTTCAGTGCTCCAATCATGCTGCAATACAGAGCTGCAACATTTTCTGAACCAGTGCTGTGGTCAGAGTTCCTACATTACATTTGTGCTTGTAATTTCTTACTCCTCTGTGGCAGGAAAAAACCCAAACAAGTTGGGGGGAAAATAGTGTCCTGGAGAATAACGAGATTCAAACTTGTTTTCTGAGCTACTCAGTTGTGCTGCTACAAAGAGACCTACCTTACCCTTTCACAGTTTTTAGTTTTTTTAAGTGCTGAAAAGTTAGGTTATACTAAAGGCTTCTGGGAAAATAGAAGATGGTTCTGTGTTTGACCTGTCTGGTATGAGCAATCTGCTTTGTATTGATGACCAAATTCATGAAGATGTGCATGAATAAAATTTCACCAAGGCTTGCTGAAAATTCATCAGCTGTGTAAGGAACGCAGGCAGAAATACCAAACATCAGCGCACTGTCACCCTTCTAAGTTTGTTCTCAAGCCCAGCAGGGACAGGAAAGGAAGAGGGAGCTCAGCCATTTATGTTAAATAGAAGCCAGCTTGCTGAGCATGAGGTTTTCATGCTCCTGTCAATGGCACTTTGCTCCTGGCAGGTATTTTCTAAGGGAAGATTTTACTGTTGAGAAAGAGAGGCAAAGATGGAGGCCAGAAATGCACTGCTCATAGATTTACTGCTTGTTGGTCAGTTTTTATAGCTCACATTTGCTTTCTGACTGTAGCACCTCATCTCTCTTCAATATATATTTGCCTAGAACAGAAAAATGTTACAGCCTTGGTCACGTAATGTGTAAATCTAAATTACAGGACTTACTGCAGTCTGGTTGTAGGCTTGACCTTGTATTTCTCTTTCAAGTTCTGCATATATATGTTATGTGGTCCAGTGCTTCTTTTCCATTAAAGAGAAATGGGCATCCTCCCTATGATGCCGTAATTGCAGCTCACAGGTAGACACATTTTCAACCTGCTACAGTCTCTTGATTTGTGTCTGGCAAGGAGCTTCAGGCAGCTCTGCATTTATATTTGGAAGGAAACGCAAATGACGGCTCCTAAAACTTCCAGTCATTCGGTTCTGAAATTAAAATACATATTTGAAATATTTCTAGGCTAGCACGTGAAAGGTTGTGTTCTTTTTGGGCGTTCTGATCTGTATCATGTTGTCCCCTTGCCTCCCACGTGGCAACATGAGAAGGTCACTGCTGCCTGCTGGGGTAGAAGCAGGTGCTGCTGTCGGTGGCAAAGGTCTGCGGAACAGTAGCACGCTCAGGGGTTGGAGTGATGCAAGTGGGCTGCCCAGACTGTAGCCTGGGAAAAGCATTCCCTGAAGGCTGCCTAGGATCAGATCTTGTCCTTACAAGAATCCTTGGGTTTGGGGTTTAATTGGTTATGGCTTTCTGGCTGAAAGTGTGCCAGAATGTGCTAGTCCTTGGGACAGTAGCTCTTGAAAAAGTTCCTTCAAGCAAAGCTAAATCCTGAACCATAAGAAGCAGCATTTATGGAGTTAGAGGATTTGATCTTTTAGGGGGGTTTTGTTCGTAACTTTTGCTGTCTGTTTTGACCTATGTTTCAGTGGAATAAAGATGTTATTTCCTTTCTGCTCTACTGTGAATGTGCATTGCAATGTATAATTTTCAAACCAAAGTAGTTCTCAGGAGGTACTGTTTTAGTTGGGGACAGATAAGCAATCGATACAAAAACTTCTGGGTTTCTTTCAAAGGAGTCTGTTAATCCAGCACAAAACTTAAGAGGTCCTGAGAATTCAAATGCACAGTTTACTTCCAAGGTCATCTTGAATACTGGGAATGCTGATAATTATATCCACAGGAATTGGTTTCCAGTGCTAAGTGATAACTCTTTCTGTTGGCAAGCTGCTTAGAAGGTGGTCAGTGACTTACAAATTCCAGAAACACTCCTGTTCATGGCAGACTTGTTCTGCAGGCTGGAGTATTGGTGCATTCTCTTTTGTTGCTCAAATAGGAATGTCTTTCCTGAATTTCTTTTCTTTTAAACCCAAATTTGAGATGTTCCAAGTATGCACTTGCTTGGGGCAAGGGCATAACATCTTCAGAGATGGCAAAAAAACCTTTTTGCAAATGGAAGGGAAGATACTTGCTTAAGTTAGCACTTTTTGTCTTTGAGGGCCTCTAGATAGTAGATTTCAAAGTAAAGGAGAAGTTAGAATTTTTAAAATTAATGTTGTCCCTTGGTTCTGATAACTCTGCCACCTGTTTTTGCACAGTTAAAGAGAGGGCAATATTCCCATGTTGCCTTTTTCCCCTAGTCTGACTAGTTCTCCTATGTAGAACATCTACAGGTATCTTATGATGACAAAGGACAGCCATGCATAAAACCAAGGCTCTGCAGAGCGCTTTCCTGCCTTGAAGCTCCCAGAAAAAGGCCCTGTACTTGAACTGAGCTTGTACTGGACCTGAGCATCCTCTCTGCAACTCTAGAAAACCTGACATCACCCACAGACATTCATGTAAGGAGGATCTTTGAGCAGCTCTTTGGACGTTTCCTTTTGAAGGGAGGTGCTGTAATCTTAAAGTTTTGGAAAACTCCCTCTTTTTGTTTTGGTAGGTTGTTTTTTTTAACTTAATAATGAAAGGTCCGTTATTGTACAGTGGCACACCAGGGAAATGGAGTCTGGACTTCACAGTTATTTCTGGATAGCTTTGTGTGGTGGGGTTTCAACCCAACGTACTCGGTAAAATCGTGCTTGGGATAGCTGAAATTTTTCTAAGGAATGAACTACCAACAGTGAATCTTACAAAGGTTAATGATTGCTCTGTGGTGCAATAGGTTTTACTTTTTCTTCTGTATTCTAGTTAGAAGACATTGAAAGCTATTGTGTTACCCTGGATCTACACGTGGGTAGTGAGCTAGTTAATGTCAGTTTTGTTGTTGGTTTTGTCAGCATTTGTTTATAGGCTTACAAAGATTTTTAAAATTTATAGGATAATATTGTGATTATCTGAGAGCATAAGGTGAGTCATGGTACTTACAGGCATGAAATGCTACTTCAATTTTTCAAGCTTCAGCCCTAGTTTTTAGTCATAAATTCTAGTCTTGTGTTGCCAAGAAAAATAAGAGGACAAAATTCATTAGAAGCAGTAGGTGAAATGTTCTAATGGTAGTACCCTCGCACTGTAAAGCTGCCGCTTTCTTCCACATCACATTTTTAATCATCAGGTTTTAATCTGCCTGTGTCTGACATAAGGAACCTGAGTTTCTTCAGTTTAACTTGTAGGCACATGTGCTTGCCATTTCTTAACTTCTGGTTTTGGTGAGATAAATAGGTAATACCTTTGATGTGATTACTGTAAAAGCTCTAATTTTCGATCCTCCAGTTACTGGAATCACTATTTAAATTTACCTGACTCTTACACTCCTTTTTATGAAGAGTAATTGTCAGAACTGGATATGATATTCCCATTGCAGTTGGTGCACGTTCCATGTTTTATTCAGCCAAGCTCTTCAATCACAGTGTCTTACCCAGCAACTTCATTGTCCTCTGCATTTTTTTTTAAATCTGTTTTGTTATAGGACAGAGTGCTGCATTCTTAAAAGTGATTTTTCAATGATGGCAGGACTTTGGCTGCAATAAAGTACTTTTTGTCTGCTTCCACGTAGACTGCATTCAAGGAGGTTTATTTTTTTTTGCTTACTCGCATGAGCTGGGATCTTCTTAGGAGTCTGGGGGGGATTGTGACTTCTAATAACATTAAATAGTTCAGGCCTGGGAACATATTCTTGCAAAAACTAAATAAAAATATACACCATCATTAATGATTTTTCAGTTATAGTGATATTACAGCATCTACTAGTTAGCCAGCTTTAATCTTGCTAATGTGTCATGTTGTTTCAGAACTGGTTTAGTTCCCCAATCAACATGTCATGAAGTATCCAATTCTAATATATTATAGAGCATTTCGTAGATTGCATCAACATTTTCACTTAAAAACAATAATTCCATTGTTTTCCTCACGATTGCTGGCACAGAAAGCAGGCTTATGATTTGTTTAGTGGTACTTTGGAAAATATTGGGGAGCTGGCATTTTTCCAATCCTCTGCAGTTTCCCCGTTTTTCAAAGCCTTATTAAAAATTGATATTGATGGACAAGCTTTTCAGCTTTCCCAGTGTAGGACAGTCCCTCGAGAACAGGTTGCATACCCAACATCTGTGAAGGAGGAGACCTCTGCTCTGCAGCTTAGGAGAGTTAAATTACTCATCCCTGCCCCCAGCTTAGGAAATAGTCAGAGGCTGATGCAAAGGTAGGTGACTTTCATGAAATCTTGTTGCCAGTGAGCACTGAGCCCTCTGGTGTGATCAGAAACCGCCAGGCACCCTAGGTAGCTCCCTTCTAAAGAGAAGAACACTAAAAGATCTGAAAGTGCAAAATAAAGCTTTTTGGTTATGGGACTGGCCAAAGAGTGTGAAGCCCAGCTGCTTGAAGGGAAAGGATGTCAAATTCATATTCTGCCTCCTCCTATTGCAGCTGGAGCCTGTTCCTGCTCTGATCTCCAGGCTGGGCTTGCAGCCTTGGGTCCCTGCGCATCCGCTGTGCCTTCAGCCCCGTGCTCACTGAGACAGAAAGTGCTCAAGTGGTGGCCCTGTCACGTAGCATGCTGAGTTATGTAATCAAGTGCTTCATAGGGCTTTAAAACTACCAGTGCAGAGGAGAGAAAGCATTAAATGAAATGCCTGTGGAGGACAACAATGAATTAGGTCATCTATTAAATTTTTCATCTCTTGAGTCTGTTCAAGCTCAGTAGCATCAGAAGCAGTATAAGTCTGAGAATTCAAAATCTGAAAATAAGAAAGTAATGGATGAAGAGCCCATTATGAAACAGATATACAAGGAACTGTATTGCTTTCCCCCTTTTTTTTTTCCTTTCTGAATGCAGTAGAAGGACTTTTGTTTGCCACACTGACTGTATGTCCACCTCGGGTTTATCAACCGCCTTGCATATCAAGCTGAACATTAATTGTTTGCCAAAAGGAAACTATTTCATACCAGGGTGGATAATGCAGCATGAGTGAAAGATATTTGATGAAGTCTTGTGTAACTCAGAAAGAAGCAAAGCGATTTTATTTATTATAGGATTAAATCAGACCACAAGAAAAGTCTTGTCATAACTCTTCTCTCCCCTTCCACATTGTATGAGTGGTATAATCAAAATTTAAATGACTGTACATGGGCATTAGCTCCCTTCCTATCACTGGAGGTTAGCTGACTCATAGCAGCAGAAGGTAAAATCCTTGTGCTTTACAGTAGGTTTGCTAGTTTTCAGTGATTTCCCCTTGGTTTCAGTGGTTTGAGTTGTTTATCAGGACACCATTCCACTATTTGATAGTCTAATATATACTGATGAGAGGGCGATAATAATATTCTACTACCTGCCTTCTCTTCCTTCACTTTTCCTCTTCTTGTCCCCTTGTTGAAACTTTTTATCAGCATTTGAACAGGGAAGAGAAGAAATTATTTGTCACACTCAGCCTGTTATCATTGAGATGCAAAACAGGGAGAAAAAAGGTTTGTTTCTGGCTTATGAATAAAAATAAACTAGATGTGTGGTAATTTCTGTCACCTTCATTTAACAGAGTGCCTCTATTTGTGTTTCTGGCTATCTGTTACCAGGATGCTTGGTGCAGTTTGGGTTGATGCAGACTAGGTGGAGTAAATCTGAGCCGGTGGGGTGAGCAGCACAAAGCTGAGGAAAGATGCATGAAAACAGACCACAGATGGGCAAGATAAACAGGATCCCTGGGCTGTGACTGAGGAGGCAGGTCTCTTTAATGGCTCTTAGCAACGCCCCTGCTCTGACCCTCCTCATATGTGAGGAAAATCAAATCAATACACTGTTCTTCAAACCACGATGCTGCTGCAGCAGCAGGGCATTGTGGCAGCTTTCGTCTCTTAAATTCATCTTCGCTTTTCAGTGTGCTGATCTCTGGATATCCATCCTTGCTTCTCTGCTGAGGAAGACTCTGACGGCATCTTTAATCGGATTGCTTGAGCTCCCATGCACAACCTTCTTCTTATTAGCAAGTATTAGGTAGGCAATTTTAAAGTGCTTTTGGATTTGCAGGCAGCTGTAATGTTGATCTGACAACCCTATTGTATCCTCTGTAAACATAGCAGAAGCCTCTCTTTCAAACCTACTGTGTTTTCAATCGTGCTTTTCTTCTGTTTTTGTGGTTGGGCAGGAGGGACTGCTGTTTTTTCCCTTCCTTTTAAAAAAGATGTTGTGGCTGATTTGTGCTTTTGGAAAAGGATATTCCCTCATTGATCCCTCCCCTGTTCTGTGGAGCTGTAACCCGTGCCATACAGTTACTTTCAGTGTTGAACATCTGTTAAACTAACATTTAGGGCAGGCTGCTCACTCTTTTATCCTTTAATTTTCCTGTGTATACTTCAAAGGTGTAGACTGGGTCTCTGCCCACTAAGTAAGTTCTCCCCTGTTTCCAGAGATGGCTAACAGAGGACCAAGCTATGGCTTAAGCCGAGAAGTTCAGGAAAAGATTGAACAGAAATACGACCCGGAATTAGAGTCTAGGCTGGTGAACTGGATTATTGTACAGTGTGGAGAACAGATAGAGCACCCTCCTCCTGGAAGGCAACATTTTCAGACCTGGTTGATGGATGGAACGGTAAGTGTTTTGTCCAATTGCACATTTTCATGTTTTTATATGCACAGTGCCCCTGTGTTCTGTCTTCATTTAGATAAATTGGTCAGAGCTCATGATCAGTGCAGAAATGTATCTTAGTATCTGATTTTTTTCCTTTTGACCAATCTCAGAAGATAAATTATCCTACTAGTGCACTGAGATCAGTACAATATTTATGATTCTTATGAGTCATGCATGTTTTATATATAAGTATGACTCATTCCTTCAGCATTTTTCTCATGCAGTTACATGAGATCTTTTTTAAAATGAGATGTGTTCTTTTATTTTAAATAAATAATCAGTGTTGACAAGGAAAGACGCAGAGATATAGCAAATCTGAAGGACAGGATTGTGTCACAGCTGTCTTCTTGGGAATAATTCTTTAGCTCAAACATTGTATTCCATTGGTTTATTGAAAAACAGGCAGATGCTGCTGTTTGCAGTGGCTGTAAGATTATGCTAATCATTGAATCTCTGCCAAAGTGACTTTAACAACATTTCCATTGACATTGCTTATTTTTTGGCTTGGGCATGAGGCTTCTTCTCTGTCAGTTGTTATATAACCTCTAGCAGTGATTGCTTTGTTGTTTCTAGCAGATTAGGATTTATATGGTTAGACTTTTGCCTCAGTTAATGAAAGCTTTAATGCCTTTCTAATATACTTTGATTATTATCAAGTCACTTTTTTGATTTTAACTGAAGAAATTATGTCCCTGACAGAAACTGGCCGGGTCAAAAGCATTATGGAGCATCATTCATGATTTCATGTGCAGAAATTGCCTTCCAGTTTGGTGCCTGCTTTCTAATTCTGTTTCTGTCTTTATCTCTCAGCTGTTATGCAAGTTAATAAACAGTTTGCATCCAAAAGGAAATGAGCCTATTGCAAAGATCTCTGAAACAAAAATGGCTTTCAAGCAGATGGAACAAATATCTCAGTTCTTAAAAGCTGCTGAAATCTATGGAGTAAGAACAACAGATATTTTCCAGACAGTGGATTTATGGGAAGGTAAAAATAATAATGAACTGCAAGTCAGTTTACAGTCCTCATTTTACTTTGCTTTGATGTGCATTTTGTCTAGGCATATTCTCTAATGTAATTATCTTTTGTTTCTGTTTGCCTTACCTCATTACCATGTTCCTCCAGTGCTGCATTATTTCCTCTGAGGGATTTATATTACCCTGAGGGCATAACAGAACCTTTCCAAGCTCATGTATTATCCAAAACCCCATCATTCTGATAGAAATTCACAGACCCAATAAAACAACTGTTCTCTCTGCTAATTATTTCAAAGTAAATAGCTCCTGATAAAAACATGTAAAACCCCGATTTTCTGATGACAAAATTTTATTGCAGTTTTCAGATTATAAGCAAAGCTTAAATTGAAGCAGCTAAGAAATGTATTCCCAGGACCGTATATGCCTCTGTGAAGCTTATGAGAGTTCCTTTATGACTAGCGAGACACAAAACTCACTGCTTAATGCCATGTTAGCTGAGCTTCTCTCTCTAAGGAGACAGTCTTTTAGGAGAGGTCACTATGGCAACAGCAAAAAACTCAGGGTGCTCCTGTGGTTTTTAAGTAAAACAGGTGAAGTCTGTCCCCATCCCTGGCTCGAAATAGAAACTGCCTGTTCTAGTTGCTGAAGAGCTGAGTCATTTGTGCATTCCTGAGGCTGGTTTTGCCCACTTCTGTGGTGGTACATCCCATTCTGGTGCTCTAACCAAACACATTGTATATCCTGCATCTCCCTGTACAAGGTGATGCAATGCTTTGGCTGAGTGCTCTGAGCAAAGACAGCTGCAGAGTAGTGAAAAGCACATCTGAAAGGATCAAAATTCTTCCATGAGAATCAAACAGTGGAAAGAGGAAAACAATCCACTGAGAAAGCTGGCCAGCATAGTTTGTGTAGGAGTACACATTGAGAGAAAAAGTGGGGTGTGTTTTCACAGGCAGTCAGGATATATGTGGAAGCAATCACTTCTTTGAAGGACAGCTGGAGAAATGCAAGACTAGGGAGCTCTTCATGAATGGGTTAGAGGGGAAGGACATACTGACAGGAGTTACTGGGATCTGTAAATGTCTCAGAGTACCCAATTTGCTTGACAATTCCGTACCTTTGGCATAAAGGCAGGATTGTTTCTTCCAGTTCAGTCTTTAGTGTTTTATGCAATCTATCTTTACATGTCCTACATAAAGGGATTTCCACTTTCCTGAAGTAGCACCTTCCCACCCCTCAGCCTAGCGAGCTGTTGACAGGGAAGCTCCATCTATCTTGTAAGGGATGATAAGTGCTCATGTCAGACGTTGTTCTTTGCAGTCTTTTGCAATTCATAATGGCTTCCCACCATGCATATGAAAATATGGAACATTGATCCTTATGAGGAAAAGGACTTGCTTTGAAGACGAAGTGCTCTAAATGCTAGTGGCTGTCTCCTAACTTCCTTTCACCCACCACCTTTTCTCAACAGATATAAGGTGAAAAGATAGTAACTTCTAGAGGACAGGAAGACAAAACACAACTTGCAACCTAGGAGGAAGGCATACAAGGCTTTTCTTCACTGTTATTTTAAGACTTCCCAAAGCTAATCTGTGACTCCGCACTTTCCCACTCCCTTTTAATCATTCCTGCTGATCATTTCAGTGCTGGGATGAAACAGTATGTGTCTCCAGCAGTGAGAGCTCTTTGTGTCTCACCATAACTCTGACCTCTGGCATCTGTGCTGCTTCAGGGCTGAATTGTCTGAACAGGGATGCATTAGCTGGGCAGAAAGGACAGTCTCTCTTTCACTGTTTCATAATTGAGGCACTCCTACACTTCACACCACAATTTCCTTAGAAAGAGAGATGTCAATGTATGTTTATAGGGAAAGAAAAACACGTCTTACTGAAAAACAGCTTTCCCCTGGCACTAATTGTTTTCCGTGAGCTTTTGCTTTGAAATTCTTAGCAGTGATTAATGAAAATGTTTTAGGATATGATCTGCTGTTGGCTGTTTCAAACTCACTCAGTCCATCTGTTGCGTTTTTCTTCATCTCTGTGGCTTCTTGATCCAGAGGAAGTATCACCTCTCTTTTAGCCTCTTCTTACATAAATATACTGTGCTGAGCAGCTTTCCCTGATCCACACCCAAGACATGTTTCCTGCCTTTTACAGACCCTTACTTGACATATTTCCAGGCAGGCAAGAGGCATGTGCACCACTAGGTATTTGTTCAACATTTACAAAAAAGCATTTCTGGAGTACTCTACAGAGCAGTTCTCCATCCTTGTGTTTGAACCTTCTCCTTTCTGGACCTGGAGAGGAGGCCTCTCAAATAGGCTTCCCCTAAAGAGAAAGGCTTAGCACAAGAAGTGAGCAGACAACCCTTCCTCCTTGTTTTAAGGACAGTGCCAAGTTCCTCTACAAGGCTGTGCTATTCAAAGCACACTGCAGAGGACACTGAGATGCAGGAGTGTCATCAGTGTGGGTCCCTGCAGAGAGGCTGAAGCTGTGGGCCAGGTGGGCAGCCCACATGGCTGTCAATAAACAAGTACTGGAGCTGAGGGAAGGCACTGACTACAATTTGCTGCAATTTGACCAGAGTCAAACCCAGCTTCAGGGAAGGTGTATGATTCCTTCTGTAAGGTGACTGCACTAGAAATTTAAAATTTTTCCCTGTATATATATATAATTTTTTTTTATACTGACCATCAAGCCCTTTGTGTCCTTCACTGGAAGAGGGCAAGTGACATGAGACCACCTGGATTCAGGTGTTTCCTCACCTGCAGCACTCCTCATATGCAGCAAGGAGTCTGTAGAGCAGAGCCATGGCTTTGTTTTGTCACGTGTCATTCAGCTCCCACTCACTCAGTTTTCCCCCTGCAGCATCTCCCACTCGTCACTGACAAATAAAGCAGAGCTGAGCACAGAGCATGGGGGGGCTGCCAGATGGCTCTGCAAGGCTGATCATCATATTTCACTGCCTGTCTTTTGTTCCTTTTGCTTTTTTCTTCGCTTGCTGTCATTATTCAGCTGATTCACTTCTAAATCTTTCTCCACATCTCTTTTCATCCCAAACAGTCACTGCACTCCTGTTATATGGGAGGCATCCCAAGGACGTTGTATGTGGCATCTGTTACAGCATATGGTACATCTGCTGCTCCGGGGAGCTCTGAGGGTTCCTGCCTCCTGCTTCTCCGTGTGCGCCTGTGGATGTGCGTGGGGGATGTTGGCTCTGCAGCCGCCCTCCCGAGCAAGGACCCCTTGATGCAGTTTGCCTTAAATACATAAAAAATACATCAGTTCTGGAGGGCTGACTATTTATTTTCTGAGCAAATGGTCCCCTGCAGATAGGATTTTTGTAAACTTTAGTAGACTGTATGACAGCCACAGTTGGAAGCTGATAATTGTTTTTAGCTTTAGTGTGCTGTCCTAACAACTTCAGCCACTGTGTTACAGAGCCCTGGACTGCATCTGCCTGTAATCAGGGTGATGCACTACATAAACACAGAGTGTGCACTGCTCCCTTCCCTCTACACTCCAGCTCATCTACAGTGACGTTCATTAATATTGCTCCACTGGAGATATTTCCAAATTCTGCTATCATGTGTCTCTGGAGTCTCTTTCTGAATTGCTTGTTTTCACATGTGAGGAACCAGAATCAGATCTGTTAACTAGATATGTTACTCTAGGAAAGAGGAAGAATTGGAATGAAAGAGGGGAGGGAAGTCATAGAAATGCTTATGGAAGGATTCCATAAGGGAGAAGCAAAAGGCCGATTTCCAGTAACTTACCACCTCTCACAATTGGAAATACCTGCTGCAACTTATTTTTGCTAGGAAGTATCCCAAAAGGTAGCATGTCTGGATTGGGTAATGAGTTATGTAACTTTTATTTGGCTAAAGATGAGACAAGCCCTGACTTTTTGAACTGAGGAATGAAGTAAGATAGCATAGGGAGAACATGGAAAAATAGTGGACCAAATGGGAGAAATTAAAGGTATGAAACTGAATAGCATCATAGCAAGTAGGAAAGTTTAGAGAGGTGCTTTGATGGTTAATTTGGGAAGGACTGATAGAATTTATCTGCACGGGAGCTCCCAGAACTTCTGTGAGCTCTGTTAGCACAGGGATTAAATTTACTCTGAATAAAATGAGACACAGCACTGTTATTTAATGCACTATTCTCCTTCAGCCACATTTTACTGATTATACTACCATTATTTGTATACTAAAGTAATCTTTCCTTAGGAGAAAATTTTGTCAAAGGGATTCCATAAACTTAAAATGCTATGGAGGAAGGCATTAAAATAATCAAAGGCCCGGAAACCTAGAAATGTCTGAAAAATTAAGTTTTGCTTTAACTCTATCCCTTTGTTGAGTTTTAATAAGCTGTTGCACGTCAGTACTTTCATTTCAGTGATGGTAAAATAGCATTTATAATTCTATTAATATACGTCTTCAGGGACCTGAGGGAGTTATTTAATACGTCGGATAAAACTGTTTTTCACTGTGCCAAGCTATCTGTTGTACAAGGATTTCCTATATTAATTTCACTGTCTGGCTTTCTAGGGAAGGACATGGCAGCAGTGCAGAGAACCTTGATGGCTTTGGGCAGTTTGGCAGTCACCAAAGATGACGGCTGCTACAAAGGAGATCCATCCTGGTTCCACAGGTAAAGTCCAGAGCTCAGCTGCTCAGAGCTGTCTCCCCTGGGAAGCTGGTAGTACCATCTGCCTTTAGGCTTTAAGGAAATTCATTGGGAAAGGAAAGGAAGACTATTTCTGAAGTTTCCTTGTAATAGGGAGGTTTATCTCTCTGGAGGCTAGAGAAGGGAAGCAGGAAAAGTGTATATTTGTGATCAGATTTGCTCTCTCAGGTCAGATAGCACACTAATGCTAAAAAAGAAAGACTAATGAAGGCTGTTAAGGATGTCTGTAAACCCCCAAGTAGTGACCCCTTTACTAAGCAAAGAGAAGGCATGAAGTCTCTTTACTTTTTTCATCAAACCAAAACTGACTTAATTTCCTAGGCTTCTTTTTTCTTGGGGAGCACCACCTATCTGCAAAGAATTCTCTGTCTTGGCAAAGCTGTTTATTTGTTCTGACATTCCATTTGTTTTGTCTACGGAAGCTGTAAAGCAGGGACAGAAAGAAAAGGAAATCCTCCCACAGTTACTCTCCTGCCCCACAGGCATATTATTGACACGAGCTTCTGCCATCCAAGAGTATCTCTTACACAGAAATGTTGAAGGCAGGTTAGCCAAAAGAGTGCTGGCTGCTTGTCTTTTCTTTGCTTGAATTTTCTGATGTCTAGGTGAGGCTCAGAAAAAATGAAGCAAACTTCACTTTTGTTTGTCTTAAACCCTGAGCTGGTTAAACTGAATCTGAGATTTGAATTTTAGGTGAATAAATGCAAACTCCTATGCATTGTTTTTATGAAATCAGATTAAGTTAACTTAATACACTGCACAAATAGATTTATATTTATGGAATATAATTAGGTTTAAAATTGATTTCAAATCCAGTTACATTCTTTAATATAAACCAGACATGAAATCACTATGACCCAGACAGACTTATTTGTTTTATGTAACTAAAACAAAGTCCCACATAGAAAAATTAATTTTCATCTGGACTCTTAATTGTGGGTGGGAACAGTTTTTGTTGGCATGGACGAAGATGTGATCACCTCCCTTCTCTTCCTGCTGTCCAGCCCAGACTGCTTGGATAGCCAGCCCATATCTATTACAGTTCCTGTGAAATACCATGTCCTAGCTGCTGCCTTAAGGAAAGCTGGTGTTATGGCATGTTGCCAGTCAGGAGCTGTTTCCTGAGTAGCTTCCCTATCCCTTCAGGATGACCAAACCCCCTCACTGCCACCCAGTGTTACTCATAATTCAGGGCTTTCAGGCTGATTCTTAATTGCCTTAAGTTAAATTGAGAGACCAGTGTCAAATGGCATAAGAGTATCCGTGCAGGGATCTACAGTGATTAGGATAATGCCACACTTAAGTTAAGCCATTTAACTTTCCACTGCCAGTGTCTCACATACCCAGTGCCATCAGACTGATGCCCCCTTCCTTGCATGCCCTAGCAAGGTTCATGGATCCATAGCTGTTTGGCTTGGAAAACACAAGCACTGGTGTAAAATTGGCACAAAAATTTGACAGATTTGGTGGGCTCAGTTTTAGGCAAGAGTGATGCCAGACAGACCAAACTGAACTTGACATAGTGTGAGATATGGCAGGTAAGTAGACTTGACTTCACCTCTTCTTTTAGTCTCAGTTAAGGTCATTTCCACCCACCTAGAAACAAATATTGTACATGTTACCTGTAAGATCATTATATACTAAATGTAGGGCTTATGATGGTAAAAATAACACTCACTATATGTTCCAAGCTATATATGTAATCAAGTTTCATTAGCATATCCAGGCTATCCTTTAGTCTCTCCTTTTATTTCTTCTTTGCAGTTCTCATTTTTTCCCCTGTTTAATTACTTTTTCACTTTCTCTGGAAGTACTCATCAACATAGCAAAAAATTCTAGGAGGAAAGAGAAAAGAATAGTAGAATGCTTTTCTGTTGTTTTAATTAAAATAGAGGCAGACACAATGAACCTGACATTCAGTTAGGTAATAGGAGTTGTTCTAAAAACATCCTCTCATGGAGATCCTGGCAGTAGTTTGCTGCTGTATAAGTATTCTGGAAAAGAAATTAAGCAGCGGTGAGAGGGGCCTGCTTTCTGAGGCACCACAGTTCCGAGTGCCTCCCCCAACACAGTGAGCTTTCTGGCAAGAGCTGTGAGATCTGAGAGCCTGCGGTGGGCCTCTGTAAGCCTTCTTACTAGTCTATACTTCACCACTTGAGGACTCATTCTAAAAAATGGCTGGTCAGTCCTGGTGTCCTGTGGATCTTTCTCCCCCTTCTGCTCTGCTGGGCTTTCACAGGGACATGAGTTCATCTCCTGCAACGTCCTGAACACCCTGAGCCTAGCAGAGAGTTTTAAGGGCTTTTTCAGACTTGAGCCAGGGTTCTCAGCACAATGCAGGATCTGACCCTCACACCGAGGATCATGTTGATGATTTTCAATCACAGCAGTTACCTAATCTAGTATTCTCATCTGGTGGAGGGGTGGGGAAGAAAAGGGGAACTGTAACTCGATACCATATTACAGCATAATTTGTAATCTGATCATAGGGCACACAGACACAGCAGGGAGTAGGACCTGGTAGATGGAAAGCCTCCCTCAGTTTGGGACTGCTGCTTCATATGGCTCATTTGATAGCAACAGACTGATCCTTCTCCTTTGTGAATCACTTGTTTTCCCCACCTAGCAGAAATGGAAGATGAATCCATGGAAGATGAACAGTTTCTTGCGAGGGAGCAGAGTGCAAACTTTTGTCCTTAGCTACCACTTTGACCTTCAGTGCTATTTTCAGGGAGAAAAAGGCTCCTTTTATGCTCCAACAAAGGTTCATTGAACTGAAGGGTTTTTGAGACCAGGGGCACTGAACAAAAGTGGTCAGTATGTTTTGACAGAAGATAAAGGACTGTCATACAGTTATGACACAGGTGCAAAGGGCAAAATCTATTGCTTAGGAGGTGAGAGATCTGGAAATGGCAACAAAGCAAAAGTTCTGTTCTGCAGACAACCCATGTAAACTCTGCAAAAATGTCCCTCCTCTGACCCATTGGTGCTCTGGGTACACTCAGCTTTTATTTACTCTACTGAGTTAAATTATACCACTTTTTATGTTGCTCTAGATGGGTGTCAACTTGTAGTACAGCATGTGTAAGTATCTCATGGATCAGATCCCATGGACTACAGTTCTTAAGAGGTACAGGATTCAACACAGATTAACCCTATTTTTTGTTTTATATACAATACTGCATAAACAGTTTACCTTCCACATCTTCTGGAGAAGTCCCTTGGGGTTCTGGAATAACAGGGACAGTGAAAGTCTAAAGTGTTGTAGGTTTGACTAGGACATTACTTCTATCTGCAGAAAAGCAATTAGTCCAGCCAGTATTGTTTAGCACATGGGAAGGTGCAAATGACATATTGCATTACAAGGGAAATCAGCCAATTTCAGATTGATTTTCATGATCACGATCCCTGTGTGATTTCATGATCATACACAGAATGATGGTATACATGTTTGTTGCTTTTTTGTGTGTGTATCTGGACAGGAAAGCACAGCAGAATCGACGAGGATTTTCAGAAGAGCAGCTTCGTCAGGGACAGAACGTAATAGGCCTTCAGATGGGCAGCAACAAAGGAGCGTCACAGTCGGGTATGACAGGCTATGGGATGCCGAGGCAGATTATCTAAAAGCCTCTCTGCCTGTGGAGAAAACATTCTTTCTGCAGCATGGTCTGTTAAGAAAAAAAAAAAAGAAAAAGAAAAAAATGCTTATTAGTTCCCTTTCTGCCTGGTTTTTAATAGTTAGTGCTCTCTAAGGTTTGGGGTATTTTTGGTTTGGTTTGTTTTCTTTGCAGCTGCAAGAGTTCGTGTAGGAACTTTGGTTTTTTTGGTGGTGTGTGTCAGCTCACAGCACGTGCGCACTGCTGCCTCCTAGTTTTCACTTCTGAACTATGCAAAGACAATTATTCTGTATTAATTTATTTGCAAAGTGTTATCTTCCATATTTGTCTCACACTGCACTTGTAATTCAACCAGTAACCTCGTTCTTCAATTCAGTGATGATATTGTTTGACTGAAGAATAAAGACAAATTAAAGAGACCTCAAAGACTCGTTATTTAAAGGAGGTAAAAGCCGAAATAAACAACCACATGGTACAGTGCAGAGGAGTTAAATATTTTCAATGGTCAATCTCTCTTATCTCTAACCCAGAGCCCTCTCTGAGTGACTCCCTGCTATACTGTTTAGAATCTGTGTTACATGTTCAATTTACTGTTTGTCAAAAGGCACATCCAAAGAATTTTCCTAAAAAGAAGAAAATATTTATTATCCACTGAGTCTGGTTTATGTAGTCCCAGCCAACTT
>VZUA01099539.1:0-10158 GCA_013401035.1 Horornis vulcanius | reverse complement strand
ATTCCAGGGAAAACTCCAGTTTTTCCCTGGCAGATACCTGTCTCTCTAAACCAAGACACCCTTGAGCTTCAGGTTGCCATGCTTGTAGACAAGTAAATGACACTTATCTGCCTTTATAGATATAGAAAAGTTTTGGGACTGTGACCTCATTATGGACAATTGCTAAATAACTTCTTTTCAACATTAAGTTGGCATCTAAAAGCCTTCTGAAAGAATACTCAACATCTGTGTGAGAGAGGAAGAACTGCATGCACAAGGATGGGATCCAAGTTTATCTCCATGTATGAGAAGAGCAGAAAGAAAATACAGTGAACAGAAGGTCAGTATTAAGTTCAGCCAGTTCAATTAAGCTGGAGTTTGAGGACTGTCAGGCTAACATAACAAGATGTATTTAACATAAAAACTAATGAGGGTGAACAGCATGAAGAGGCTTTGCTCTCCAGCAAATCAGCCTGGAGCATCACTTTCTAAGATGCCTGTGCTAAACAGCATCTCCCACACTCAGCAGAGATGAGAGGAGACGGAAGGTGCTCCTTGCAGCAATGGGCAGCAACAGCCCTGTCCCTTTCACCTGGGAGCTGTCTGTGTGGGCTGTTCACAGGCCACAATGCATTCAAGATGTCTTGTTTTACTGACTTCATAGGCCAAAACAGAGCCCCTAAGGAGCAAGGATAAGGGCTCAGGACATAAAAGTTTTATTTCTATATCTGTAATTGATTTGATTTGGCTCTGGCTGCATTGTTGGGATGGCTACCTCCATTCCTCTAGTGGGAAATACTAACAATAGTGATGGTTTGAACAGCTCAGATATTAATAGCATCACTGATGTGATAATGTCTCCTAACTAGAGATAAGTTTTAAGTATGTTGAGAAGGGAAGTGAGCATCTTTAGAGGAAAGAAATTCAGTCATCTACTGGTAACCTGTGATTGCCATAGTAGTTCTGTGATTGCCATAGTAGGTCCTGAGCAAGGGACCGAGGGGTTACCAAGGCTGCAGATAAGCCTGTGTACACAGACCTTCCTACAGCTATTCTGTTCTCTATGAACTTTAAGAGAAACATAACAGCTGACAGTTTTAATGCAAGCATAAGCTACCAAAGGAAATGGTCTGCAATGCCTTAAATTTAAGGCTGTCACCGAACAGAGTAACAGGCAATTTTGTCAGCAAGTGCACAATATGCTCTTGACAGGAAACAAACTATTTTCCTCTTCTACAGGGCTTGTCATCCTGCAGAAAGGGCAGGCAAGAAGACAGCATAAGCCACTAGTAGGAAAACATTCAGAGGCAGCCGCTACTCCCCACTCTAATAAATTGATGTGTCTATTTTAACTTTGCTGAGGTTGTTCTGCCCACATGAATCTCCAAAATAAAACCACCACAGTTCTATGACTAAAGCTGAGCAGTACAAAACCATGTGATAAAATGGCAGAGGGGGACAAAAAAAAAGTTAACTGCTACCACAGAGGGAAAATCACTGCCTTGGATGGAAGGAAATTCTTCTGCTTTCACCTGCATTGTTTGTACTACCACACATTGTGTGTTACTGTGACATCCAAGTGAAGTTACAATGCCATTCCTCAGATGTAGAACTAGATTTGCTTGCAGTACTGTTGGATTTATAGGGGAAATTAGAGAGATGACCTTTCTCCCTAATGAAATTTCTGGGCTCACTTTGGTAGAAATGTTACTCTGTTATTGGGCAGCTGTAAATCTTATGCTCCAGTGAGTCAGTGCTCTGCAGACCATGTGGCAGCTTCAATGTTTATGTCTAGGTTCAGGAGTGATATCTAGAAAGTCAGGGAAGAGTTCCACTTTCCTGAGATCTGCAGGGCCCAGCTTGCTGGAGAGGAGAGAGGCAGCAGTAGAGGGAAGGAGCAAGCAGCCCCAGGCATGTGGCTTTCGGGGGCTGGAAGCAGCATGTGTCTGAGACGGGTTACTGGCTGCTGTTGCCTAGAATCAAAGACAAAAGCTTTCCAAATGATATTAAGAGTGCTAATATAAAAAGCAGATCTTGAATGAAAGCTTTCAGATGCACAAATATGACTCTGCACACATGTACTATTGATTTACTACAAATTTTGTACTGTTAATTAATTAGTATATCTAGCAGATACATCCAATAAAAGAACAGTTGTTCCAGCAACCCACCCTTAGTGTCTGTGCCTTGGAGTTGTTCCAGGGACTTCTTTGCCCTTTTTCTTGTTATGTCTTCTAAATTCTAGTGCAAAACAGTGTCCTTATTAGAATTCCTCTTCTTGAAAATATGACTAAACAGAATTTCAGGAATGTGTTAGGAAGGGTTAGCTTATTGTTCTAAAATGTGAGAGAAAGTGCAGGAAAAGTACTAGAAGCTACATAACTATGTGTTAACAGTCTACATAACTGCAAGTATATGAAAATACATGAAAAGCAAAAATCTTCAGGCATCACTGCTGGATACTTTCAAACTGAATTTTAAGAAAGGGCATGCGTTGTCATCTTGTCAGCAAAGATGTGAGGTGGATGAAAGCTTTTTTGTTTGCACAAGAAACAACTAAATGCTCTGCTTTTCTCATTTCTTGTCAAGACGCAGAAAGGCCAGCAAAAATGAACAGTGTTTGTTTTTAGGAGCAGGTTTTGCATTAGTGTCATTATGAGTCAATTCTTCATGCTAAGTTTCTTTGTATTAGCTCCCACACATAATGTAAATGTACGGGTAACTCTGCTGCTTCCAGCTCCTTCCAAGCACTCCGCCCAAACATTGTTTTGACCAGGTTCTCAAATATGCAGGAGGAGTGCTTGCAACCAAGGATATGCCCCAGCACTCCCAGTGTTCCTGAGCACTGGATGTGGTCTTTGTTGGTGTGGTTTTCGGTAAAAAGGGGCAAATGCCCTTCCTCATCTTCAGGAAAAGTCACATAAATTCAGGTCTGGCTTTGAAGTGCTGGGATACCATGGCAACATTACTTTTCCAAGAGAATAGTAAAACTTTTGATTCAAGGAAGAAAAATCAATAATTCATGTTTGGAAGGTGCAAGTGGGAGACCAAGAGACTTAGTGCATGTGCCAGTAATGAATGTTCATCATCTCCTGGCATATGTAAAAATACCTTTTCCCCAGATCTGCCATAACAGCTCTGACAGTGGTGTTAAAGCAGTATTTCTTACATTCTCTTACCTCAGAAGTGTATTTTGGAATATCGATAATGGTCAGACTCAATTAAAGTTCTTAATATTTGGGTCTTTTCCAGCCTAAAAGATTGTATGATTCCGTGAAGATAAGCTACAGCTGGGCTCCCACACATGTAGCAGCTGAAGAAGGTTTTGCTATGGAAAGCAAGAGCCTGAGATGTAGCCAGGTGAACTTCGTAGCTAAGAGTGCTTGAAGGACCTGCAGTGAAAGGTTCAGGCCTTGCCTGAGGAGAGAAAAGGTGAGGTAGACAACACCCAGCCTCATGTGTGTAAGCTGAAGTAAACTCTGTGGGGGATTTTGCTCTAGGGAATGTCCCTAAAAGGGCTTAGCAGGGGCAGGTGCTGCTGGGAGTGTGGCCAAGCAGCTACTAATCCTCGCTGGCTGTTTGTCCCATGTGTGGTGTGTTCCGGGTGCGATGGAGCTGCGTTGTTAACCAGGGCAGCGCGGCACAGCCGAGGTGTGCCGGGCCCCGGGGCTGGAGCTGCCGCCCTGGCACCGCCTGTGCTGGCTGCTGCCAAGGTCAATGCAGTGAGTGCTAGCGAACAGACCTGCGAGCTTCTGAGTTGGTTTTTTTTTCAGGCTCCTGTGCATTCAGTTTCATTCTCTACCTTTTTTCTTAGCGATCTCCTCTTCAGGGCCTCTCTGCAATTAAACAACATTTCAGCTCGGGCCCTCAAAAAGAGATCTGCTAAAATCATACTCTGTTTTGTAAGAAATTTACTTGTCTCTTGAGGTCTTGCTTAAAATCTTCTTTTTGTGCTGTGACATATTTAATTATGGAAATCCTTCCCCAGAAGCATTGCCATAATGTGAGCTGGATTATGAGGTGCTAAATACAATGGCTAGAACAGAGATGATCTTTTCTTTTTCTTTTTGTGGCGGTGGTGGGGAGGGTTATGCATTGGTAAGTCAAACTTTTCCACAGCCTTTCAAGAAAGAGTATGAAGAGAAGTATTATGTGAAAGTGATTGTCGTGGTATACTTCTGTGTATTTTGGATGTGAGACATCTGTAACCCATTGAATCAAAGTAAGTAGAAAAAAGAGAATGATGCTTTTAAAGTAATTGGCTATTTTTTCTTTATTACTTCTGTCTTTTTCTCTTTCTTTATACTCAGTGTAGGATGAGAATCAAAAGCAAAATTACTGTTTACAGCCTCTCCATTCTGTAAAATGAATCCATGAATGATTAAACAGTTCTTGTGCTGCTTGCTTTTTAAGTGGGAGTTGTGAAATAAAGCAAGCCGTAGTACTGCCATGTCACTGTAGCAGGCTGTATGAGTGTACCTTACTCTGGCAGAATATGTTCTCTATTTAAAATGCCTGTCTCCATGTAATATGATGAATCCCTTAAGAACTACCTTCTGCAGTTGCTCTGTAAATTGCACTCCTACTGGAGTCAAGTACATCCAGGCAAATTGGATTATTAGCTGGAGATAAATGGGCCCAGGGAGCACTTAACTGCAGTAGCAGTGACACTCTTGCCCTTTAGCTAAGTGTAAACGCTGGCTCTTACAAAAGCAGGAGGGATAAAGGAAGGAGGTTTTAGGTCTGAACATTGTCTTCTTCTTTTAAAAGGCTCTGTACTAGCTATAATGGGACGAATCATAAACCTTAACATACACCTAGAATGAATCTTTAGTTTTGAACACAGTGCATTTCAGAAAATGCTGCATTCTTAGTAGTGATTTTGAAATAAAAGGGGCATTTTAGCTTTGTATTTGGGAGAACCTCCATTAAATGATGGTTAGTTTAATTGTATTGTAGGTATAACGTGTGATCAAGGCCAGCAGAGAACAGTTAGCATGCTTTAAACTTCAAAACCTTACAGTGATATTTTTAGAGTGTGAGAAAATGCAGGAAGGAAACAGCTGGATTTATTTGTTTGCTTGCTGTGTCAAGGTGGTGAGATGTGAGCCCTTAGAGTGCTGTGTAGTCAACAAAACCTGCAGAGAACTGAACTGCAGTGGTCATAGCTGGCCTAGGTGGGGCTGAGGAATATAACACCCTCAAATGGGCAAACAAGAGAGGCATTTTTTGTTGGTGGTGGTTTTTTTTCATTATTCCTGGGCACCTTGCTAAACTCTGAACAGGGGAGCAGTGCAGTCTGATAGCAAATAAAAACTAAATGCAAATGTTTCCTACCTGCTGCTAATCTGCCTGTTTTATATGTGTAGTTGGTCTTCAGAAAAAAAAATGCAAATTAGAAAGAAAAATCAATTGGAGGAATAAATGGTTTAAAAGCTATCTTTCCTGTGAGGAGATTTGAAATAACCAATGAAATACAGGAAAAGATAACCCATAAAGCACAGGAACATATGGACAGAATAAAGTAAGTTCTTGGGAACAAAAGACAACAGTGGAGGGTAATCAGCTGTTCCTTTGGAAAAAGGGAGTATCTCCCTCATTTGGGAGAAGAGGGAGATGAATGACCGCTACAAATGGAAACATAAACCAGTCATATTTAATGTCATCAATACCACCCCTTCTGTCACCAAAGGTCACTGGGGCCTCAAATTTTAGTTGTTCCTTTGGCCAATGTTTGTATAGGCTCAGTTAATACTTCTAATTTAAATCTATATTTAGCAAGCGAAGGAGCAAGTCCTGTCATCTTGGCTGGGAGCGAGGGAAGGCGGATCTTTATTCACATTAGTGGGAAGTTGTTCATAGCAGAGACCGGTAATGTACATTGCTTAAAGAGAACTGGCATTTGCTTGTTTACTTGGCTGTCTTAAAATAAGACTGAATGCACAGCAAAATGCACATACTGTCTCCAGATCCTCCCCTCTGTGCAGGCAGGACTGCTGTGCTGGGAAAAACTGTTCCTGTGTCCAGCAGGAGCTACTCAAAAATCAAAGAAATAAAACACAGTGCTTTGACTAAGGTGTTTTATTCCAGTATACATGAGTGTCTATCCATCAAAAGGGAACCAGAACCTCTAAAAGAACATTTTTTTTTTAAAAAAATTGATTTTTAGGAACACTGTTTTGCTCCTTGGAGTGAGGAAAACTAACTCCAAAAATAGTTCTTAAAGAACATTACTTAAGAGCTAGGTGCTCATAACTACACTTTGTCCTTTGGGATTGAGGATGTGGCTATTGCCATGTACTCAGTGTTTTACAGAATGAATCATGTTTCCTCCCTTAGGATTCATTACAAATGCAAAAGCACTTCTCAGACTTAGTATTGTGTCTGGGAGTTCTTTATAATTGTCATGTCATTGTAGGACACGAGAGACTCCAAATATTTCAGAAGGCAAATAGCATAAAGAAGGCTTTGTTGTCTAATTCTTACTATCTTTTATAAGGTGTTCTGATACAGATGTAACATGATTGGTGAATAGGAACGACACCTCTCTAGTCCCATTGGTGAAACCAGAGAAACACAAATGCACAAATTTTGAGAAACACTCAAAATTGTTTTGAGAAAGGACAGTTGTTTACCAAGATAGCTTTGAGAAAAAGCTTTCTTGAAAAACCTTCCCTTGGGAAGAAATCAGCAGCTTCTAGCAGGCTAAAATCTTTCAGACTCAGAAATATCAAGCCCACATCACCAAGAGGTGGCCTGCACTGAAAATGCAGGGTATTATGAAGTCTCATTGAAAAATACAGTATCTATAGCCAATTTGAAATCATGCACACAGTTATGTGTCATGTCCTCACCTCCTCATGTCCACGCCCAAAGGGAACTTGGAGTTAAGTATATTCTTTAAAAGATGAGAAAGAAATTTGAGAAATTATGAGGTGGAGGCCAGCTCTGAGGTTTGATGTCTTGAACAGGATCCCAACCATGTGATGGTTTCAGTGTGTAATGAGTACTCTGGAGGAGAAATATTGACAGCCTGCATGCCACTTGCAAAACTGAGCTGAGGCAACATGAGCATGCGCAAATTCTGAGCTGTGAGTTGTGAGGAGGGGTCCAGGCTGTCCTTATAGAAGTGTAGGCATTTTTTGTCTTGTTTATATTGTTTTGTGGCCATGGCAGTAAAAAGGTGACTCTGCCAGCATCTCAGATGATCCTAAATTAGCTCTCTGCTCCCTTTGACTCATCAAAACACCATGAGGAATCCATCTGGCCTGTTAAAATAAATCCACTACAGGTCTGGACAGGCAAAAGGTAGGTAGGTAGCCAACATGGAAGTGAATAGAGGGAGCTCCCTGTATCTGAAGGTCAAGAGACACAGGCATTCAATACTACTGTGTTACATGGAGGAAGTGCAGTCTTTGCAGGTTCTGACATTACTGTACACAAAGGATTTACTGTGGGGATCTTATCCCATGCTTTCCAGACAACAAAGGATACTGAAATTTCGCTGCAGTCGGCAGATGCAGCTTATGTGATCAGCTACCCTTACTAGGCACTGTACTTGTATGTGTGTGACTGGCTTGTGTGCTGTGATGTCCACCTGATCCTTAAACAAATCTCAGGTGGCTTGCCTGATTTGGTAAATTGCTGATAAGACTGATTTCCCCAATGGTCTCGATTAGCTTCATTTTACCTTTTACAAGGTATTTGGCTCTAACATTGGCTGAGTTGAAGCTTCTTGAAAGAATATGGGATAGGACATGCTTATGGGAAAATACAGTATTTCAATCCCAGCTAAAGTTTTTGGCCAAAGAGCTGGCTCAAGTGGTGTTGCTGTAAGATGTTGACTGAGAGAGCTGGATAAAATCATGGTGCTGAAGAAAGGTTCACAAGCTCTTTGTGTTGAGCTATGTGGAGATGCAGTAGCTGGAAATGGTATTTCTCTCTACTGACCTTCCATAGGACAGACACAAAACATAAAAACAAACCCAAACCCACTCAGCTGTAGTTCAAACTACAGTAAGTTGGGTTTTTGGGTTCTTTTTAAGTGATTGTATTGTAAATGGAGCAGAGAGGGCTATAGTTCCCTCCTGTTTACAGTTCTTTAGTTCTTACAATTTCTTCACAGGGCAATGAATGTGTAAGGACTTGGCCATATGCAGAACATGATCATATCCAACCCTTGAAGTCCTGCTTCTCTAACCAGCATACAAACAACAATTTCTGCAACGCAGAACCCAGAAGCAGGCAGGGGAAAAAAATGCAGCTTGTGTGGATCACAGTAACAAGTTTTATATTTAGACTTTCATTTGTTTCCATCAGTCCAGATCCTCTTAACTTCTGTTATTTCCCTGCACTCAGCCCAAGGGCACGAGCAGATATTCAGCTGGTGATCAACCCCTAATGAAGATTAACATCCCTGCAGCTGAGATAAAGAAATTGCCTGCCAGTACCCATAGATGTCAAGGTCAGAGAAGACTGCAGTGACTTAGGTAGAACATCACGAGCATCTCTGGAAAAAAATAATAAAATTTCAACAGGGCAGTTTGGTGAATAGGACCCAGTGCAAGTCTTGGTCAATTATATTCATGGTAAACAGCCCTCATAAGCAGTTCATCTTGACAAGCTTGTCTGTGCTTCCATGTAGTTTTTATTCTGAACAGCAGATTTTCCTTGTAAATTATCTGGGAATAGCAGAGCTATGTTATTCAAACACTACAAATACTTCTGTGTAAACTCTTCTTCACCAAATTAGGTGGATTAACTTCCTGGTGTCCCTCCCTGTCAAGTAGGTTTTTCCAGTTCTTGAATTAATCTCTTTAGATCTTCTGGATACTCTGCTTATCAAAAACTTTAGTGGGTGAGGGATGACAACAGAGGTGTCAGTCACTTCTAGGGACAAAATATCGAGCTGCCCCATAATTCCTGAACAATAAAACTGAAACTCCAAACTCACCAGACTCAGTGAAATTGCTTGTTTAATAGTTGAGAGTGCAAATAATCTAACTGTTTAATAGTAGATTAGTTTGAGTTACTTGCTTTAAAAAGAAAAAAAAAAATAAAATCTGTATTGCTCCTTAACAGTTTGAAGTTGTATGTGCATGCCATTTTCTCCCTGCTGGATCATAACGTGGAAGGATTGATAGAATAGAAATACAAGTATCACAGGTGACATCAATGCCCTCCTGAAGCCTTTTAGGTAAAAGTAATAAAGTCAGAGAAAACTCTAGGGATTGGGCTTTGTTTGGGCTTTTTTGGTCTATCCTCCTACTTAGAAATTGATCACAGTAATAGAAATGAGGGGAAACATCAAGACTTGAAAGGAAAGGACGGGGTAGGTTTTTGAAAGAAAGAGGAGGGATGACAAGGAGTTAAAATTCCAGTGCTGGTTTTCTATCAGGGTATCCAAGATTTTCTCTGCCTAATAACAAGGAAAATGCAATTGTGGAAAGGCAGAACAAGTAGATTATTTTAGCATTTTGTAGGGGCATTTGCTTGTGGCAAACACTGAGGCTAGGCTGGCATGGGGCTTTGTGTTTCCTGGGGAGAGAAACATGAGTAAGATATTTGTGTTTTTCGTACACTAAACGTTAGACTCACATCAGCTGGCATCTGTTGTGGCAACACATATGAATGCTAAGAAAGTGAGAGAAGAGAGATGTTTTCCTCTTTGTTTCCCATTTGGCACAGAGGGTTTGGTGATGGAGAACAGGATATCCATTAACCATATAAGTTTCTGGAGGTCTTAGCCTCATGGACCAATGCTTTTATACAGCACTGCCTACAAGCTGAAGCCATGACCTTATAAATCTCATCTTTGTTCACTTTTAACAAATTAAGGGCCAGATCACCAACTGAAGTGTGATTTGCAAGGACAGGTACAGAGAGTTTGACTGGTGAAAGTGCTTTAACTTGGCTTGTCAGACCCTGCTCAGGCCTGACCTATCCAATCACATGTGACTGAGCATTCTGAAAGACGGGAATTTGCACATCAGGAAATCACCTGAAAAGATACAAATGTGGCTTTTGCTTGAGCTGCCATGACTTGGCCTCTAGAGGGTGTTACAATTGGTTTCAGTGCTACTTCAACCTCGTTATTGCAGAAACTCTATTTTTAATAGTATTTATTTTATTTGAAATGCAGCAGGTTTCATACCACTGGGATTGTCCTAATAAATAAAA
>VZUA01099537.1:0-11020 GCA_013401035.1 Horornis vulcanius | reverse complement strand
ACTGCATCATTGTCTTAAAGTATCTTAAATTGTCTTACAGTGCTGTCTTATCAGGAAAGCAATATTAAAACACCCAAGATGGAATTCATGCTGCTACATTTAAGAAGGTTAAAAATAAGTTTCTAAGCAAATCTTGTGTTTGAAGATCCTTTCTGCAATCAATAGAGGCAAACACTTTCAGAGAATAACCCAACCATTCCAAAAGTACAGATTCCAAAAGTAGTAACATGTGGTGCACATGGCCTTTTTGTATCTAGCTTTTCTCCTGAGCATAAAAGGAACCCAGAGAAAGAGACAAGGATTGGTTCTGAATTTCTAGATGGAATGACTTAACACATATAATTCAATTTGCAATGTATTCCTAAAATAAGCACACCTCTAACCCTGAATTTTTCAGCCTCCCTTTCACACAGTCTGTTGCTGCAGGTATGAAATGGAGCTTTGTTCCTTTTAGGACTTTCTATCAGGTTATCCTGGTCACACAGCCAAAGATACAGATTTCTTTAGCAAATATGTCAATACAGGTTTAACTATAAATTTCATATTGTTAAGTACTAAAGAATGTGAAAAATCCCATGAGGCTAGAACTCAAGAACTGCCATTGATTTTCAAGCATTTTCCAAAAAAAAAAAAAAAGAAACATTAAGTNTCGGGAAAAGAGCATGTTCTGGCTTATAAAATAGCTGTCATATGACATTGACAATGTTGTTGTCATAGCATGGAGTCCAGTCTTGTATCCAAGTAAAAAGTTATAACTAAGATGTAACAACTGTGGCCATGTCTTTTTTGCCATGGTTAATTTTTGTAAGAATGTTGAAATTGTCTGAACGCTTCAGCACCACTTTTAAAAAAATTTCATCCAGCAAGAAACAGACTCCTGGTTTAAAGAGTTTTTCAAAGAATAGAAAGTATTTAAAAATTACTAGGGATGTATGTGCAAGCTTGAAGCTGTTGCTTTTTCTTTAAATAAATGTTCATGTTAAGTTCTCAATCTATGTTGAGATGCTTCTCATCCACCATGGAAGATCATTTCTATAACACCCTCAGAATCTGCACAGGAGAGAAAAAGAAGGAAATTTATTCATTTTTAGCTTTTTTGATGCCTTCATAGAACATGGAAGGACCTGAATGTTGGTGTAGTCCTACATACCAAAACATGTAATAAAACCATGTTGTTGAAACAAGATCTGTGGAACATCAGTTTGTAATACCTCAGAGGCATTCCCGGTGTTTGAAGTACCACATAATTCTCCAAGAGCATCTGCTCCTCTGTCTGCCTCTGTACTGAACACAGTTCAGGTAACTCCAGCATCGGCTTCAAGTCACGCCTTTCATACTTCTCCCTTTAAGTCACTGAATTCAATAAATATAACATTAAAAGAAGATACTTCCCTTCAAAATTGAGTAAAATATTTCTCTTCAGGGTGGCTTTGGCTGTTACAGTATTGAAGAGAAGACATGAATGTAGATTATGTATTTACTGCTGTCATGACTCCTTGAGACTGGAAACGTTTCAAATGCAAAAGGATAAAAAGAGGACAGATTTCATCATGTTTTTGAGTAATGATAGGTGTTATTGACCCTACTTACCTACCTTATTATCAGTCTCTAAATTAAGAACCCAGTATGCTAAAACTGGCAATTCTTCTTTTTAAAAAGTGTATCAAGGAAAAGGAAATATTTTGGGGTAGAATTGCAATTCCCTTTGAAGCAGTTTCCATAAAGCTTTTGCATTAATTTGCAATAGAAGCAAGAGTTACTACCAGATCCACAATAATATAAGTAATTTTAAAATTTCCACATATTTTTCTTTCAGAATTGGGCAGTTTTTTTCTAAATCTAATGAAAAGTCAGTCCTATTTTTTTTCTTACTTTGTTTTTGTTTTCATTTTGGTTTGGTTTTTCTTTCCTGAAATTATGTCAATGTAGTCAAACTATTGAAAAAACATTGCTTTTTAAACTCTGGAAATTGTTTTAAAGTAAGAGAAAGGGAGACTTTACCTGGAATATTTTATCCCAGTTCTTTATTTGGCTTTGATTATATTGCCTTCATTCTATATATTTTTGGGGGGGAATTCAAATTAAGAAAAGAGGTATGTAAAAGTAGTATCTATATACTTACTATTTGGCCAAGAAAAATACTGAGAGAAAAACTCAAACTCCAGATAGAGTATTTTACAGGTCCTATAGTTTCTGTTCTAAGGTTTTCAATCTAGCTCTTTCAGCAAAAACATTAGTAAAAAAAGTAACTTGAGAGATTTTTTTTATCCTTTAGGCCCAAAATTTGATTAGAAATAAATTATCTTCCATATCTTCCTTGTTCTTGGGAAAAATGCCCAGGAAAAAGAAAAACAGGGTTAAAAGAACCTGTGGGAAAAATTGAAAAGCTTTAGGAGTAAAACAAAAAACATAACAAAGCAAAACAAATTTACTGTTTTAAGTTGGGCATAATATTTGATGGTAACGGAAGTACTGACTTCTAGCTTTGTTGGAGGAGAATAGTAAGGCTACATTTCCCATCATGGCATTCACTAAGAACTAATAGAAATTTCTTTTCAGTCTCTAATACATAAAGCAAATAGAGATTCCTTATTCCTTTCCCAGAGAACAAAAAGGCTCACATGAGGAACAGGCTGGGAATAAGTTTCAGACTAAACTATATCTCTACTATTCAATGTAGAGAATTTGAGTTGCTCAGTGTATGTGGGATGGGTAAAACATTTAATATTGTTGTAGATGACCAGAAAATTACAACCCCTTAAAGCAAGGAAGAAACAGGAAAGATGTTAAGATTTAGACATGTAGTGATACTTCCACAGGCTACTGCTGTCTAAATGCTACTCGTACATCAACCCTTGCTCTCAGCTGTATGTGAAGTCACAACAAGAAGATACTAAAAGTTGAATTCATGAGGAGAAATCCAAACCTCACTGAAGTCAGTGAAGAGTCCCATTGTCTTAAACTGAATCCATCTTTCATACCTGGCATTTGTACAGCGTGATGAGAAGTTCCTGTTCCAAATATTGAATGGGTTTAAATAGGACAGACTGCTTGGTAGAAACAAGGGTGTGCCTTATTCATAAAAATTATAACCTTGTGGTTATGTGATGCTCTTCAGTTTTGGTTTGGTTTTTTGGGTTTGTTTTGTTTTGTTTTTGTTTTTTGTTTTTTGTTTTTTGTTTTTTTTTGTTTTTGTTTTTGTTTTTTGTTTTTGTTTTTTGTTTTTGTGTGTGTGTAGTTTTCTTGCTTACAAAAAAAATCAAAAATATTTAGAGTGGTGCTAGGATGAGGTCAGGCTCAGAAAGCAATTTAACATGAATATCATTATTAAAATCCCACTTCTTAAAATTTTTCAGATTAATATATCTGCTGAGATATAAAATTATATGATTTATAAGTATGCATTAGTAGATCTGAAATGTCAGTTATTATCTTGTTTAATACTTTGATTGTTATATAATTTTATGCAGCTTCTAGAATCGGTTCAAAAGGAAAAGAGATAGGAATTTTCTAGCTACTATTTCAATTTGATTGCCAGACAAGGGAGTAATACTCAAAGTTAAATTTTCTGTGATTAACATAATCTGAAATAAATTATCATACTGCTAGTAATGGGCATTGTAAACAATTTCATTGTTTAACAGAAATCCAGGAACTGGGTACTTCAGAAATATTTTACAGTACAATAATATTTTTTCAGCAATATTCTTAATCATTGTGGTGCATACTCAGTTAATGAATAAACTGAAAACTGTGTATTTTCCATAAAAGAGCACAAATATATTTATCTTACAAGTTGCACATTAGATAAAAAGCTTTTGTAGGTAAGAAAAATATCTTGACTGGATGCTGAGCAGTGAGAAAAAAATCACAGCAACTTTTCTTTTTGTAAGCTACTGAAGTTGTAGGCCTCTTTATACAGCATGAACATCAGGAACTTGTCTCTTACTGCTGGAGATCTTTTCACGCTGAAAATAAGCAGACATAAAGCTCTGCTAGTTAACTTGTAATTTACAAAATTTGGCAACTGACTTTATTGGAGCCCTGAATTTATCCTATTCTTGACACAATTCCTTATTTTAGATCTTGTTTCCTTAGGTGAAAGTTTTCTCATTTAGTACCTGTTCTGTTTTTCTCTAAAATATAGTGCAATGGGAATGCAGATCTTGTGTAGAAAACTGATTAACTCCTGATGGGTTTCTATGTGCAAATATCTTAGAAAGGCAGAATGTGATTCTGCAAAGCATGACTGTTCTTGTCCGTATTTTGTCCCATACCAACACCACTGGGGTTTCCACATCCGGTTCTAGACGAATAACACAAAGGTTTCTTTATTCTACAATTCATAATGGCTTGAGACATTCCCTGAAGGGAAACACCCCAAAATATGATTTGAAAAATCTTCCCACTCCACAAACACATAAAAAAGTACAGTTACCTTTAGGTAAAGATTTCAGTTTTAAAGAAAAAACAAAACAAAAAACACAACACAAGGGAATATGAAAATAAGCCTTAGGGCATTTCTCGGGAGGAAAAGTGCACCCATACAGCTACTGCAGTTAGCAAAATCAACTGTGGAGCTAGAGGAGACTCTCATTTAGCTAAAAAACCAGCATCTGGCAATGACTGATATAAAAAGCCTAGATCACACTATACCTTGTGTCAGTTGCTTTTTTGGGTAAGCACATGATATTAGCACTGTTAGGAAAACATAAATCTCAACATTGAATGTTATAAATCTCTCTTACTCTCTGTGAATATCTGGAGTCAGAATATGAAGAAGATTTTCTGTAGCTGTTAAAGTCAAAGACAATATCCAACTTTGCTCATAATTCAGGGCCCATTTCAAATCATTGAGCCATCAGAGACAGGATCCACAAGTTTGGGGTTTAGGTTCAGCATTAGATATTTAGTTGGAAATGCTCGTGTACAGTTCATTTTACATCTTTCATAGTCAAAAAATCTCTTCCAGTCACCTCCTCTTCTCATTTCACAGGTATGGCTAAAGCTATTCCCATTCTTTTTATGTCACATCCATTTCATATTAATGTTCTGCTAGTGTCCAAAATCAAAAATGGAGAAATTTTTATATTCTTGCACAGAACATCATTACTCTCTCTGCAGCAGGCCTGGGCTGATACATCTGACCCCCAAGTCTCAGAGCTGTGCCATAAAAATTGTCTGGATGGTCGAAGCCAAGGAGTAGTGGTGAATGGAATTAAAAAATCTGTTGGTGGCCAGTTACTGTGGGGTCACCCAAGGCTCAGTATTGGGGACAATACTGTTTATTATCTTTGTTTATGATCTGGATGGGGGGATTGAGTGCAGCCTCAGTCAGTTTGCAGATGACACCAAGCTGGGTGGGAGCATTGATCTGCTGAAGGACAGGAAGGCACTGCAGAGGGATCTGGAGAGGCTGGATCATGGGCTGAGGCCAGTGGTGTGAGGAGCACCAAGAGAAGTGCCAGGTCCTGCCCTTGGGTCTCCCCATCACCAACCCTTGCAGCTCCAGGCTGGAAAGGGCCCTTTGGGAAGGGCCCTGGGGGTGCTGGTGCCCACAGCTGGACAGGAGCCCAGGGGTGTCCAGGTGGGCAAGAGGCCGATGGCCCCGGGGCTGTCCCAGCCATGGTGTGACACAGCCCCAGGGCAGGGCCTGTCCCCTGTGCTGGCACTGCTGAGGCACCTCCAGTGCTGGGGGCAGCTCTGGGCCCCTCAGGACAAGAGAGACACCGAGGGGCTGGAGCGTGTCCAGGGAAGGGAACGGAGCTGGGGAAGGGGCTGGAGCCCCAGGAGTGGCTGAGGGAGCTTGGAAAGGGGCTCAGCCTGGAGCAGAGGAGGCTCAGGGGGGACCTTCTGGCTCTGCACAACTCCTGACAGTAGGAGACAGCTGAGGGGTTGGACTCTGCTCCCAGGGAACAGGGCAAAAGGATGGGGGGCAGCAGGGAGTCTAAAGTCATGTCAAAGGAGGTTTAGATTAGATCTTAGGGAACATTTCTCCACTGAAAGAACTGTCAGTCACTGAAAGAGGCTGTCCAAAGCAGTTGTGGAGTCACCATTCCTGGGGAGATTTGAAAGACATGTAGACAAGACACTCAGGAACAGGTGTTGGTAGTGTTCCTGGCAGTGATGAAATCAATGATTTTATAGGTCTTTTCAATCAAAAGGAATCAATTATTCCATGATTTTCATATAGAATTAAAAGTCTCTTGGTTTTTTTTGTCTTACTTCACCTCAGTCTACAAAAAGTATTTTAATCATATTTGAATGTTAAATGTAAAAATGAACCTCCTATCTGAAAAAAATATTTGGACTTAAATAAAGAGAAAAAAAAAATCTCAAAAACTACAGCTCCTTCATTCTCACATGAAACAGTTTTAAATGTTTTAATAATTTTTGATTTCCTAGGACTGGATCATTAGTAGCACATCTGGAAAATTTACAGGACAACTGGTTTTACCTAGGAATTCAATGCAGAAAGAGTTGTGTCATTTGGAAAAAGCACTTCTCATCTGAGATTTAAGAATCACTCTTAGGAAAATCAGAAGCGATATTAAATGGGTACTGATATTGCAATTGGACAACAGGGTCCTGTTAATCTTCTCTAAAAAGCAGATGAAACATAATTCCTCACATAAAGCTAATTCTGTGGTTTCCTGGTTCCTGCGGGCTGTACTAGCAGATGGTATCAGCAGCATTCCTTCAGCTTTGGCCAAGACTCAGCTTTTCATTTCAATTTTTCTCTTTTTAATTTCAACTATGGGCACTATATACAGTAGCTGCACGAGTTAGTCAAATAATTATTACAAAACACCATTTGTGGTGAAATTTAACATCTACCTACTGAATAAGAACTTGCAGATAACATTTTTTTATTTCTTGGCAACCAGATTTAGAAAGAGTCTAAATGACCTTTTTTCATAATGCACTGACTGCAGATCCATGGATAGGTCTTGAAATGTCACAGAACATTCCTCCTTTTTAATATTTTGCGTCTCTTTTGCTATATTACTTTTCAAGAGTCTTTCCGTATTAGTTATGGGCCCAGCTGGCAGTACAAAAAAACTCAGATCCTCTACAGAGCCTGGGATTGGGTTAAAACAATTTGAAGCTGGTGTTACATCTTCTCGAATGGATAGAGATAGTTCTTCAAAAGGTAGAAGTCTCCATCCAATAGCCTTGTTAAGTATGATTAAAACAATGTTATAAGGTAAGAAATTCTGCTAAGAAAGTGTTACTGATCTGGATAATGAGGCTGAATGGGCAGATATATTTTGCATGAAGTCTTAATTCTGTCCATCTAATATATAATTATATACAAAAGTTGAAAAATGAGAAATAAGCATTTTCATAGTGGTAATTTTTTACATAAGAATGTACATTTTAAAATTCTTCATATTACATTTCTGAAATCAAACATAGTCAGAGACAGTGGAAAAAAGGAACATAACCTTAATGGAATGCCTGAATATGACCTATTGTTTAAGGATAAAAATTTAGTTTTTTTAAATTAATTTTATTGCTCTCATGTGATCTTTAAGCTTACCTACATCCACTCAATTTTTTTTGTTTTACTGATGGGATCATAATGTGCGATAGTTAAATTTTAAATAATTTTTACCTACAAATAAGGACTATTAACAAGTTAACAAGTAAAAAGTTCTCTTATTTAAATAGCAGAGCCATACCTTGTTTTCTGCAGAGGAAAAAAGTTCATTTAAATTAAAAAGAAAATTCAGTTTTCTCTTACTTTTACTACTTTTTTTCAGGGCAGAAATAGTTTATTAGTAAAATTCTGCCTGTAGTCTTATGATGAACAAATGCCACACAAAACTCTTATCATAAGATTATGAAGAACATCTATTACCTCAGTCATTATAAATATCATTAAAATGCCCAGTGTGAATAAAATAACATCCTGACGTAACAGCATGACATTAGTTATGTACAACTGTCTTTGTAAACATTTCCTGGGGTACCCCTTAGTGCCTTTTATAAAGTAGAAGGTTTGTGGCTCAGAAAAGAAACAAAAACAAACTATAACTTTCTTTTACTAATTTTAAAGCTCTTTGAAATGTAGTTTTACCCTTGATGACATTCATCAAATATTTACCAAATGTGTCCTTCCACATCATCTTAGTATGTAACTGATGAAACATTTAAAAGCTGTCAACAGTGGTATAAGTTTGACTGCAAAATCATTGCATTGCATATAAAGGTTGCCATGATGCACTAAATCTGTAAAGAAAAAAAAGGAGATAATGTTGCTCTGGTATTTCCTGGGCAGGTGTTGTGGATTTCTGAATTAAAAGTTTGATTTCACATGTGCCAGGTGACCACTCATTAAAGTGCTGCTTGTGGTGGTGCTGGGGAATACTGGATAGGAGGGTTGTTGGCACTCTGTGATTACTGACACCTTTTAGTACTTTAATGATGAGAAGCAGACAAAATTATTTCCATTAATTAATTAAATACAATTAATTTAGAAATATATAGAACAAAATATCACAGTACGTAACATCACCTTACTACTAATGAGTATAAGGAGTGTGCCTTAATATTTATCAGCATCTATTTGCTTTTTTGGATCAGAATTACACTTCCTAAATATGGACCTGTTAAGAGGATAAGGGTAGAGTCAGCAGGTTAGGTCAACAGGAGGACAGGTGATGTGCAGTGACCAGCTGTGACAATGGATGATCATTTAAAGTGGGTAGATAGAAAAGAGTAAAAAGAGTTAATAAGTGAGAGGATGAAACCAAAAAAAATAAAGATTAAACAGCATGAATAAAGTTCCTAGGACCAAAGCCTATTAGTGTATGAAATTATCTGCCATAGGAAATGATAGATATCCTATTTTTTTATTCACTGCACACTAAATGGGATAAGGTATTCATAAACAGACAATAGTAGGGGAAGAAAAACCTTTATTCTTAAAAGCAGAAAGGCAACAAAATACCCTTAACAAGGCTTTCCAATTTTGCAATTTCCTTGGGACTACTTGCCTGGCTTAGTGGCAGGTACTGCAGAGCAGTCTGTCTGTCTGAGATTTTTAATAGGTTGTTTTAATAAGCCTTTCTTGTGATTTGTGTTTCTGATACGAACAGCAATTACCCAGCCAAGTAATGAGACTCTAATGAACATGTCTTTCCTAGATTACTTCAGAAGTTCATCAGAGAAGCTAATAGCATTGTAAAACTAAATTCTCCTTTTTTTTTCCTCTGTCAAGACACATCTGATTTTTCTTCTAAGTGTCTTTATATAAATAAAAATGGAGAGAAAAAAAAATTTATGTAGGTCTGTACACGTGTGTGACCATCAACATTTATATGTTGTTTTTATCTACAGTAGGAACAAAGAAAATAAGTTTGTTTCTCCGTGTTCTGATCTACATGTGTACATCAATGTATTTATTTTCACTGCAGGTTTCTTGTCAAAGTGTACCTCCCCTGTGTACAGAAGGAAGATTTCTAATACTTTGGAATTTTTAGCTATTTAGCATTTCTAAGAAAATAATTTTAAAAATTAAAAAACAGAGGACTTGAACAAAACTTTGAACTGCAGTTCAAAGCAGTGCCATAAAGGATGGCACTGTACATTGAAAAAAGGAGAATTGGGGTGATGTTTTAAATCTGCTTGAAGAGGCATGAGAAGTCACCCTATTTCACTGAGCTAAATAATCAATATTTCTGTACAACCAAGGGCTGCAAATCATCAAACTTATAACTTGGAGACTAAAAGGTTAAAGGGGATTTTTTTTTTAAGTATTTGATTGACAAAAAAAGATAGTATTAGCAATTAGCTTCTTTAACTGATATAGAAGATTATTTTATGATGGGATCAAACCCATCCTAAAAGGGCTGTTTTCCCCTCTTATTACACATAGAACCTACTAAAACTAACTCTCTTGTTTAGCTCCCCATTAAAACATTTGATCAGAAGAATTCCACCATGAAACACAGTTCCTGAATGATGTGACTCAAAACTATTCATGGCAGTAAGTGTTAATTGAGGTTGTGCAATGAGTTTATTTTAAAGGGTAATTAATATACGCAGCAACACATGATTTCAGATGTTCAATGTTGACCTTGAGTTGTGCAACAAAATAATACTGTGAGTTGTTTTAAAAGCAATTTCAATTTTTAGACATTTTGATAAGGTTATGTGTTTTGGTTTGCTTGCTTTTTTTTTACCAGGTGATTTTATTTACTGATTTCTTTGTTTGTTTTGGTAAATTTTTGCTTCTCACGGTGTGTCCTTAAAGAAAGAGGAGAAAACTCAACAGAGAGTGTTATATCATTACTTGGAAATAATTATTTCTAAATAATCATATCTAAATGTTTTCCAGAGAGAATTTCTTTATAGGAAATTATTTACAATATGGTGAACTCCAGGTCAATGTTATTGCAGTTCAGAAATTCATACTCCAGTTTCAGGCTTTAAGAGCTTTTAAGGTACTGCTTTTTAAATGGTTATTCTTTTAAGACCAAAGAGGAAAAATAAATGTTCAAAGAGTAGGAAGTTTTATTTTCCTACATTTAGTCAATAGAAAGACAAAAAATAGGTGTTACTAATTTTTTGGGGAATTTTCTTGACACTGCTAAAATAAAAATTATTGACANCCACAGAGCCTCTCCTCACAGGCAGGGATGTCAGCAGGGCTTTCACAGAACCCTGGAATTATTTTTTCTTGCAAGTTTAACATTAACATTCCTGGTTTTCAAAAAGTTTATAAAAAAGAGTAACAGCAAAATTTTTTTTTTATCCCAGAGAGAGACCTAGAATGCAGATTTCTAGCCCAAGGACCTCAGAACTTTTCCTCCTGAAACCCAATTTCTTTCCTGCAGGTTAGAAATTACACTCCTTGAATTCCAAGTGTGTAATTGCTGAGATAAACAATTCAGGAACAAAACCTTGCCTTGCAAATTGATGGCTGCAGATTGCTGGTGTACAATGACAAATGATGACTCTGCTTGGGATGTGTTTGCAAGCAGAGAAATAGAGGACAGGTTACGTGCATCAA
>VZUA01099531.1:17321-27986 GCA_013401035.1 Horornis vulcanius | reverse complement strand
AATTGGACTATGTAGTCTGTAAATCTACACAAATGTGGTTTTAGTTTATGAGAATAATGGAATAAATTTCAGAGTGTTTCTTTTTTTCTTTCCTGGATTCTGGCACAGAAATTCTTTCTTTTTGTTTATTAGTAGGGCTATATTGCAAGTCTCTTTGGAAGAACACAGACCAGAATAACTTAATAATTTGCCTGGCTATTAGTTTAGTCTGTATTTTGATATAAGTTATATGGAGTTCTGTATTTCGAATGTGTAATACCTTGGCTGGAGCTCTTTGTAGAAAATTACTTACCATGCAGTGAAACTTGATTACAAATTCCATTTTGCTTTAATTGGCTTATGTTACATATTGAGTTTGTTGGTTGGGGTCAATTAGAGAAGAATGATGCTTTTTTGAAAATAATGATACCATTAAGCAGCCACAGACATGGCACTTAATGTAATATCTTCTTGTTTGCTGTATGGATCTGAATGGGCTATGATGCAAGAATTAAAAATGTGTTATATTTCTTTGGGCCTTATATGTAAAAAGGAAGAGAAGTTAAATTTATAATGAACGTTCATTTTCTTTTTGTTGTCAATGGAAACCAATGTCCCATGATTAGCAAACTATGTCTTTACTATTTGCTCTGAGTGGCACAGGTTTGTATTGCCTTGACTATATCTTTTGAATAGAAACTTCCTCTACAGTGTTCTATGAGGCCATTGAGAGAGATGTAATTTGGGAAGAGAAGGGCAGGAAGATCTTGTACCTTTCAGAATGTGCTGCTATTGGTTGTGGTGTGTTGTTGAGCTGCATCTCCATTAACCCATAAGAGGTGTGTACTGGGGAGTTTTCAACTCTCACTTCTTTTTAATACTTTTTCACTGGGCCAGTTCTGTTCCTCTTTCCTCTAAACACAGAAATTCCTCTTGCTCATGCAAAACCAGATACTTTCATGAAATTTGGGAGGGTCTGAAGACATCAGTATGACCTCAGCAGCACACAAATTTTTGGGGAAAAATCTCCTGGCTTCATCATTATACTGAAGAAAGTTAAGTATGGATTTTAACCAGAAGGAACTTGTAAGAGTTTTGATGCTGAGTTCCCATATGTTCAAGTATATCTAGATAACTTAACCCACAGAGTGCAACACCTCCTCCTACACGCAGGCTTATGTGTAGAGAGGTATGTAAAACAAATAGGAGTGGTATCTCTGTGCCATGTGCCATGACAAACCACTGCCACGGATCTGTTTCTGCTTGGGGAGATATTATCCTAGACCATCTTCTTCTGATGGTGTTGAGTAGGACTCTTTCAGTACTTTCTGTCTGAGGGAGAAGAGAGGAATCGTGCTTAGTAGAAGCCATGTCTTTGAGGTGACTTGCCATTTAAATTTTATGGTGCAGTATAAGAAAAGACAAACATTGTATTTCCCTGTCACACTGCAAAAGCACGTTCAGGTCTTGATGAGCATGCTGTCCCAAGTACTGGTGGACTTTAGCCCTGGTGATCTGTCATATAGAAATGAAAAAACAAACAAACAAACAAACGTGTTTTGATCTACTGTAAAAATGTGATCTCTGTAGGTCTAATTTTATTCTCCTCAGTATCTGATAGCAGTTGAATTTGGGAAGAGAAACACTTATGGAGGTCAAGGAAGTGCTTCTAGGATTTGACTGTTCTAGATAGGCAAGAAAATTACCCTGCCTTCTCTCTTTACTTGCCATTGGCTTTTTTCTTTGATTGGATCTTTCTGTGCAGCCTTAGAAAAATTCCCTCCTGTACTATAGCCTCTCCTCCAAATTTGCAGGACCTGACCTCAGACTAGTCTCTACATTCCTTACCACTCTCTGTTCCGTATAGTAATCTGGTTCTTCTATCCTATCATCAATTCTTCAGATTCCTGATAAATCCTACCTCTTGTAAATGAGTGCTTGTACAACATATTGCTGGCCAGCATGGAGAGCTGGCCTGCAGAAATACCTCAGCATCCCGGTGTGTTCTGATTAGATTAACTTTGTTGAACCTGCAACACTTCAGTGCAGAAAGCCTCTTGACCTCCAGTTTTATCCAATTCCATCTAAAGGCAAATTTGGACACTTGAGATTCAATACCATGGGCATCCAGAGAACTTGAGCACGGGGTTTGAATTCCTCAGTCCATGTGTAGCTGCTGTGTAAAAAGCATGTGACAGAAGGAGATTGCCTAAAGGTGTTGTGGAATCTCCCTCACTGGAGATACTCAAGAACTGTCTGGACCCAGTCCTGTGCCATGTGCTCTGGGATAAGCCTTCTTGAGCAGGGAGATTGAACCAGATGCCCTGTTGTGGTCCCTTCCAACCTGACCCATTCTGGGATCTTGTGATACTTTTGGGGCAAATTATGTAATGAGCATGATGTCTGAAGTTTGGTTTTCTCACTGCCTCAATTTCCTTATCATCTTTCAACTCAATGCAGCTGTCTGAAAAGCGTCCTTATATGCCAGGAGGTTTATTTGTAAAACATGTTCTGGTTTGTAGATGACCAGTACTTTAGCAATGTGAGCTGTTTTTAGCAGTAAATATTTACCTTATTGCTAATCTTTTGGTAATGTCCTAAGCTGTGTGACCCTCACATGTTTCTGCCAGTATTGGGCATTTGAATCAATTTTACAGCTTTTGCCCAATCATATCTATTTAGACAACTGAAATTTGGCACTTCCTTAGCTTTCAGCATGGAATATTTATATAAGAGCATGATAAAGTGATTACACTGGGAAATTTACTGCTCTGTGTAAGAGAAAGGAGTTTAAAAAAGTCCACCTTCTGTCATCAAACTGCATTGGAAATCAATTGCTTGTGTACCCAGGTAATCAAGCCCAGCTGAAATTCCCAAGTAATACAGAGCCTGGTTTTATAACATTAGGGACTTTGGTCTGGCAAGAACATAAAAGCGAATTTTCTGCTATAAAAGGAGAAAAGATGTTGAAAACATCCCATACAGCTGTATTTCCCACACTTGTTTTCTGGCAGCAGATCTTGGAGCTAAACCAATGCTTTAAAAACTTCTTCCATTTTTGTAACAATGTGGGGAGCTTGTCAGATGAGGTTAGTAGCTTTCTGGTTCTATGACTAATGCCCAGCACACAGTTCAAAGGAGGCCCTCAGCAGCAGCAATTAGTTTCTAAATTTCATCAGCAGGCAATTAATCAGGAGTAGGAGAACTGTGTGGCTGATTTATCTCTCTGCAGTTTAAGCCACTTCAGTAATTGCCACAACTTTCATCTCCAAATTCCCAGATTCTAATAACATCAACCCCCTTCTCCTGAAAGATTATGTGGAAGAAGAACTAGTAGAGAATATAAAAATGTGCTGTTGCTGAAATGAATGAAGCCACAAAGGAGCTGTTTGGTGGTGTCTGTTGCAGAAATACAAATCTAAAATAATCTTATTAACTTGAAAAAATGATCGGATCAGAATGCCCCTAAATCTCCATTTTTGTAAAATACTGCTAAGTTTCAGACTGCTGGATAAATTTGTTAGACTCAAGTATGTGCAAACAAAATTATTTGTTGTGAGTTTGTGAACTCCTGTGATTTTCTTGTTTTAAAATCACATTTACAGAGTGCAATAGGATAGACTGCAATTACTGAACTAGGGAAAAGCAATTACCTTTTATTTATGCATATGACCCACAAGGCTTGCTTTCCCTATGAGAATTGGAAATCTCAGATACAGATAAAGTTAGACAGCTTTCAAGTAGTAGAAAAATCATAATATGAGTATTTGTATGATTTTGCTTAGTTTCTCAAGCTACTGCCTCTGAAAATTTTTCTTCAGTTTAAGACTCTGTAAGCTGAGTACTTCTCTATGAATGAGCTCTGAGAGTTTTGCCCAGGTTATTTACTCTGAATCTAGACATAGAAATTTACTGTAGTAAAAATAAACTTTGCTACTGTTATATAGAGAAATAACAAATTAACTTAGAAATAAGTTGTTGAAACACTTGCAGGTACTATAATTTCCCTTACCAATGGCAAACTAAATATGAAGGTTTAATCAGAAAAAATGTTTGTAGACTTCTCTGTTCTGTTGCCTCTTTCTGCTTCAGCTCATTGAACAGAATCAGAAATGCATTAATTCCAGGATGTTTCAATTAAAAGTAGCACTGAGGATCATCCTGAGGTTACTCAGAGCCCCAGGCAAGCTGGGAGAAGTGTTAGTATTGCAATTTCAGGAATATAGAGCTGTGAGGCACCTTTTCCTTCTTCCTTTTGCACAGGATAGGTCTGCCTCTGTAAATTCATTGGATCTGTGGATCAAAGAATGGTGTTAGCTGAACTGAGGTAGCAGAGTCATCTTTCTCCCTAGAGTTTCTACAATGTGAGCTGGGCAGTAGGACTAAGACAGAGCAAGCAAAGACACCCACATATGTCTGATAGTAGGTGAAAATCTACCTTGAGTAACAAAACTGCAGTAACAAAGAGTACAAAATTCACCTAGAGTAACAAAATTGCAGTAATAGATTTTAGTTTGCTGAAAGAAGGAAGGGGCAATAAATACAACAGCATATGTGTATGCAGTAACTAAGCTGATGGATGTGCTCACTTTCCCTTCCATTAAGACTAACAAACTGAAACACTTCCTGGACACACAGGATTGTTGTCCTGGTACTTGTGTCAGGCTAGTATTTTTAATTGGTGATTTTTTTATTCTGAGACAGTTGAGTTGCTTCTAGATATCCAGACTTTGGTCTCTGGATTATCTTCTCCTGTTACTTTCTCCTTCCAGAGAAGCAACAATTTATGTCCTCTGGGGGAGATGCAAGGACAGAGAGCATACCAAATCTGCTAAGTGTATATGAATATACATCCAGCCCTCCTCATAGAGATTTATGTGCTTAAGCCATACAGAACAAAGTTTAGAATGCAGCAAAGAGCTGTTCAGAAATGCTTCTGTCCATGTTTCACTAGAAAATTTTGGCTCAGTGAAATGTACTTACAGTGTTTGCTAAGTCAGAATGCATCTCTTTAATGTTCACCTTAGCCTGTTGCTCCATTGTCACAATATAGACCATTTTGCTGAACAACTGCAGTGCTCTTCACTGTATGATTTGCTGGCCTGCAGTCTGCAGAGTGTTACATAGCAGGAGAATACATGGTCCTTCATACTGGAATGAATTGCTGAGGGGTTAAGCTCAGTTCCATGTCTCCACTTCTTGCTGGTGTCTGTTGAGACACTTAAGCCTAAGCGTTGGATTTGAGACACCAGCCTTTAAGTGGCTGGTGATAATGAGCAACAGAGAGGATATTTTGGGCAAAACATAATTTTTTTGTGCTAAGGATGAGTAGCTGAAAGGAAAGGCATGTAGAGGCATGCAGGTTAAGGAGGAAAGGAACAGCCATGGTGGGGTGAGCCTGCTGTGACCAGGGCCCTGCCTGGCCTCCTGGGGCTCCCCCACTCTGCCCAGGAGCAGCACCAGCACCAGGGCTGTCAGCCCCTGCCCCAGCAGTGCTGGAGCAGGGCCAGTGTCCAGCTCCCCACAGCCCTGCCATACCTGGTCAGAGGTCCCCCAAGGCCAGGTGTGCCCATGCTCCCACATCCTGGCCTGGCATTGCCCTATCCACGTTCCCAGGAAGTGCCTGATGTTAGGACTGCCCTGATACCCCTGACTGCCCTGCTGTTCCCAGTCCCCTGAGCGTCCCCAGCCCCTGGAGTGATGTGATGACTCTCCCTGCTGTTACCAGAGGAACAATATATGCTCGGGGGGAACGGAAAGCTCTATTCTAGATTTCTTTTCTAGATTTCTCAGGGGCAGAAGCCTGCACCATTATATGGGAACAGACTCTTGGCTTTGGTGACAACTGTGACTCTGCTGTCTGCTTTGCCTACAAGTAAGCTGACTTTATTATCCAGAGGACACATTGCTGGTGTTCCTGTAGAATATATCATTAAGCTGATTTAGCATATTACGGCAACGAGGGAGTAGAAAAGGAGAGAGATGGCCTTTAAGGTCCCTTCCAGCCTAAACAATTCTGTGATTCTCTGCCTGAATGTCTGAAGGACTGACTTTCTGTAGAGGGACATTTGTTTTTCTTTCTTACCTGAAGCTATTTGCAAAGCTTTGAGAGTTCATAAATAACCATACCCTTTCTCTTCTGACTGGTTGGCACTCGGTGCTTTCACAGTACTGGAGCAGGGGGCACTGAGTGAATCCTCTTGCAGCAGCTCCTCAAGCGCCAGCCTGAACTCTGGCTGTTGTAAGGGGACATTGCTGTTGCCTCAGAGAGCTTGCAGATTACAGATCAAGGCACATAACAAGTAGCAAAAAAGTGATATTCTTACTGTAACAACAAAAGCTACTTTGCAAATGTGAAGGCATATTGCTGTCTCAGCTCTTAAGTCCATCTAGAGTGTTCTTTTTTTCTGTAATACCTAACACATAGACATAAACGTAATCTTTATGCAAATATTTGTCCTCATCAACAAGTATTCAGTAATCATTCCTACACAACTTGAATATTGTGCTGAATAGTAATTTGCATTTATTTAACCCTGTGGTAGTTAAATTAATGTTAAGGTTAATGTTAGATAAAGAATGTTGAGGTGGAATGTAACACAAGAAGCATAAGTATGAAGCATGGCAGGCAGATTTGTGGCAGACCCAGGACAATGGGACACTTAGAAAATCCATCTGAGCAGAAGCTGCTACCCTGATTGTTGCTCTCTCCCAAGAAGAGGGGCTGCACGTTCAAGGTAACAGCAGCGATTCACCCAGCAACAGCAGTGAATCATGGTGTCTCTCTGCACATCTTGTTATTTTCCTTATATGCCTTTAATATGTTGACAGTTTTTCACAGGATTAACAGCTTCAGTGCATCAATTCATATTATGGGAACTGTCCTCTGCCAGTAGCAAAACACAGCTGTTCTGACAGATGACTGACTGCATGGACCTTGCGGGCTGTTACATAAAGCCAGGCTGTACAAACCAGTCTTTCTGCACCTGGATTTTTGTGTTTAAGGAAGGAGGGTATTTCAGAAAACAGGTTTTCAGCCTAAGAGTTTTTAGATTCTTCTCTGATGGATTTTGTTAAGTATCTTCTAAAGACAAATAATTCAGTTGCTTGCCTCCATAATCAGTGGGTACTTCATGGAGTAAACAAAACTTCTGAATTACTGTACTTGCTTTGTACTCATGGTTTCAATAATGTGTGATTAGACAGAAAACCATAAGGCTGCAGCCAACAAACTTTAACCGAAGTTAAAAGGGTATTATGCCAGAGCATTGGCTATGTTTGATATCTCTTCAAGTTTCTTGAGTCTGTTGGCTTATATAATTGCCATCAGTATCTACTAAGTGATGGGGTCGTAGATCTTACTTAGATCTGAGACTACATGCTAAAGCATGTGGAGTATTCCAAAACTGTTCGTAGTCTTCATTGTTGGAACAATTTCTCTCTTCATAAGCACAAACCTATGAAGGGATCTAGATCGGAGCATCCAAAAGTCTTTACCTCTGAGAGATATGAAGAAATATAAAAAAGCAAACAGTTCAACTCTCTGGTTTGCTTGGCGTTTTTTTTCTTTTTTTTTTTTTCCCTCTGAAAAAATCTTTTCAAGCTCTTGGTTGTTGTCCTGCCTGGAAGTCATGAGCATTCTGGAAATTTGCAATTTTTATGCAATGAGGAAGTTCTTTCTGTGCAGCTTGACATCTGCAGATGAACTTCTGCAGAGATAAGGAGATACTATTGAACCTGACTCTATAAAGGAGAATATTCTGGCTCATGGCTGGGGTTTGCATATCTAGCCCAGTTCTGGGAAGCAGCAGCAGAGGTGTGAAAACACTGTATATCGTGAGCAGGAATAATGACTACAAATGTTTTCATGTTGCTGCCATTTCTGTTCAAGTACTTGTACATGTTTTTATTTAACTTTACAAGTATGGGCTTTGTCATGCATAAATAGATCACATTTTAGACATCAGTTCTGGTCTTCTGTCTGCAACATATCAGGGGTGCTGGGGCTGATACTATTGATTACTATTATGAGACATTTGCCCAGCTTCCTTACCTTGTTTTCTGATTTTCAGTGATACCAAATAATGTTCTTAATGTCTGTCTCTTTAGGGTCTGACCACCTTCGAGAGAAAGATGGACTGTGGGCTGTGCTAGTGTGGCTTTCCATCCTAGCAGCTCGAAAGCAGAGTGTGGAGGAGATTGTCAGGGATCACTGGGCAAAATTTGGCCGGCACTACTACTGCAGGTGAGAAAAATGAGGGAAAGGCAATTATGCAGCTGATAGGAGAATTCTGCCACAATTACTGCTTGTTTAGATGTGCTCAGCTGCATGTAGGTGTGAATTCGCTGTGCCTACAGAATGAAAATCTGCCACAGATTATCACTGTTTTGTAGATAGGTTTTTCCAGAGGAGTTAGTGTCAGAGAAGGGAGTTACATGTATGTGTCGTTGACAGCATATGAGTAATTGAATTTTTAAATATTGAATGGCAGAAAGATTTGAATTATTTACTTGTGGAATATATAGTGCATATTGTTACATGATGTTGAAAGAGAAACAAAATCCCTTTTCCTGCATTTTTTTCTTAAGTGCCTCCATGTGACAGTGTTTTAGTGAGAACTGAAACCTTTGCCTGCTTCCAATTCAGGATACCTCCTCCAAAGATACAAACATTTACTCATTTTTATTAAGGTGTCATTATGATGGGTTCTAGCTGTCATTTTCATCTTTTCTTCTGCCTCTCTCTTAATCCAGACTTAATCCAGAGGAGTTTGCAATTTGTAAGATCTTTTGCACACAGCTGTTCCTCAAAACTTGTAGCAAAGTTTTCTCTATTTCACTTGGCTGTTGAGCTCTGCACTTACTGTGTTACTAAGTTTTGAAAGCTAGCTGCATATTGGTGGTATTTTCTAGGCTACTTTAGAAATTGCATTTTCTAGATGATTGCTGTTGATTGAGAGTCAGATGGCCAGTGTAGAACTGTGGTTGCAGACATGTAATGGTTAGATGGCACAGAACTTTCATGTGTGTGCTGGTTTCATTTACAATCAATATTTCAGTGGTACACTTCTGATTTTTGAAGTAAGCAGTAAATTGCTAATTGTGAGTATATAAAGTTCTCTGAAAGCAAAACTGTCTTCTCAGCTCTGAGGACTTACTTTCTGGTTCTGCTTTTTTTTTGATGTATGTACAAGATTTGATTACGAAGCACTGGAACCCAGAACAGCATATTTCATAATGAGAGACCTGGAAGCTTTGATCACTGACAAATCATTCAGCCATCAGCAGTTTGCTGTGGGTAACAATATCTACAGTGTGGAAAGAACAGACAGCTTTGAGTACATAGATCCTGTGGATGGCACTGTGACCAAAAGACAGGTATGGCTGTAGTGATGGATTAGCAAAGTTTTGCAGCTGTCATATTGTCTCCAACAGCATTGTTTCTAAAGTTCTGTTGGCAAGACTGTCCATTTATTTATGGGATGGTGTTTCCTTTCCTGTGATAGATACTGCATTTCCTACTTAAGATTAGCTCAGTCTGGATAGTTTAGTTTTCCTTGTCCTTGCTGTACATAACCAGAGACAATATTGTCACAATGAACATAGGACAGGATGAAGTCCCTGTGGAGAGCAATGCATGTTTAGGGAGGATTCCTTTTCCAGAACAGTGGAAAATATTGTATAGAAAGAAGGTCTTTCCTTTNAAATTCTTGGTGACCCACAAGAGTTACATAACTGAGATGCAGTATCTATTGTAGCCAGTAGCATGCAGAAGAGTTTAGAAGGTTGTGGCCTATGCAGGCATATTTGACTTCCCTAGCCCAAATTACCAGTTTCTTCTGGACTCTGTCTATACTGAGATTCTTTGGTGATTAAGAACTGCAGTTCAAACTGAGCCTTCAGTGTTTGGAAATTCATGATGTGCTCAAAAGTAACCATGTACTTTTACCAGATGTAAATTTATATTCAAGTTTCTTAAATATGAGCTGTGACTCCTATTAAAGTTTGTCATGATTTTATGCTGTTTATGTTTTTATGGTCCTGATTTCTCTGGTTTTTAAATTATTTGGCCTAAACACACCCTAGGAAACGATATTACAAGCCATTACAACTATTGTCATGCCTTTCTGCTCAGAGTCTTTGGAGTTTCCATTCATCATTGCACCCAGAAAATATAAGCAGCTTATCTGCCACTGAACTACTTTCTTTAGGCTTATTACTACTGAAACAAGATATGAGGATATTGTCATATCCAACTCTAGTGGAAAATTACAGGCATGGCAGACTCGTGACCTTTGTAGTTTTAAAAAGCAGCTTGTGAATTTTCATTGTACTTCTCTTTCCCCTAATTAGTTCATCTAAAGCACTTACTCTATGTGGGAATCTAATTGCTAATCATATCACCATGTAACAAAAACAGAGAAACATGACTTGGCTTGTTTTCAGACTCTGAAAAAACTGGAAAGCATGTCTTTTTGTAGGGAGAAGCTCCTATTCATTCCGAGTACAGTTCAACCAGTTTGTCCTTTGCAAGGACACATTCCTAGCTTCATATCTCTGCAGCCTCAGTGGGATTCTCCAAGTACACTAAATTGGAGAGGATATTGATCTATGCAAATGAAACAACAGTTCACTGCTGCCATTTTCCTTGAGCAGCTTGCTCATCATCTAAATGCAGTTATCTCT
>VZUA01099522.1:55967-76052 GCA_013401035.1 Horornis vulcanius | reverse complement strand
CAGGCTGTCTGACACGTGCTGCAAGGGGACCACCTTGGTACAAGCTCTTTGGTGTTCTGGGGTTGTGGCCCCTCTGCAACACCATGGGGCAGGTGGTGCTGCTTGGTGGCTGAGAAAAATCAAGTGGTTTTCTGAAGGGAGGGTAGACACCCCTGCCCCAGTGATTTAAAATACTTGTGTGACACTTGGAAAGTTATTTTTGCTACATGAAAGGCTGGGGTGTGAAGACAGGGCCTTCTCCAGACTGCAGGACCTCTTGGCTTTCCTTCCAGTACAGCTCATTTATTTGGTTTGGCACCAACTAACCAAGCCATGTAGCTGCCAGGTTCACCATGTATAAGGAGCTGCTGATGTCAGGAAGAGCTTTTGGCTGCAGGAAAGCCCTGCAGATGTTGTCCAGGTGGTTCTGCTCTCCATGAGCATTTAGGAACAGTCAAACCGTGTAACAATTTTACAATGATTATTTTTCTTTCAAAACATGGCCTAAATTTCTATCACTGGCACTGGAGCAGAAGCACAGGGCGACACGCAGTATGAAGGCTGGGTGAGGTGTGCAGTATGTGCTGGCAGCAGGGGACAGAGAAAAGCCAGAGGAACAGGACCTGGCAAAGTGTGGAGGGGACTGGCACGCCAGACCAGCTTGGAAGTAGCTGGCAGGCTCCTCTGCAGTGTTTTACACCATGCTGCTAGTCAGACAGCCAGCAAGGCCTAGCACAGGGAGANCAGCTTGGAAGTAGCTGGCAGGCTCCTCTGCAGTGTTTTACACCATGCTGCTAGTCAGACAGCCAGCAAGGCCTAGCACAGGGAGAAGTGTTGCCTGCCCACATTTAAATGCTAGTGATTCCCACATTTCAGAATTTTGACTCAGGATCCAGCTGGGGCAAAAAGAGACTTGTGTCACCTCCCATGCAGATGACCTGGTGTGTTAGCTGTGCCTTGCTCATCCCTGCCCTGTGTGCTCCCTAACTGTGCAAAGGATCACCACCTGTGGGTGCCTCTTCCAGAGGTGTCTCCCAGCCAAATCAAGGCAAACACATCCAGACCCAGTCATGAACTCATGTTCCCCCTCCAGATGCTCTGCACTGTGCTGCTGAATGGGAATCTCAGGCCTTGCCCAAAAATGGGCTTACACCCTGAGTGTAAGGGTGAGGGGCATTCAGCTGCCCAGGGTACAACCTGCTCCTTCCCTCTCTTCCAGTTCCTTGGCTGTATGCTGCCTAAAGGACACATGGACGCTGCTGACACCATGCCCAAGCCTACCCAGGGCAGGAGGAAAGGGGTTTTCCTCTGCCTGCAAACCTGCTCAACACACCAGGTGACCTCAGAGCACCCCTGAAGCCCATTAACACTATTAGAGGCTGCTCTTGCCAATTTTTTGCTTCCACATCCCCTCCTAGCCTCTCTGCCACAGCCTTACCCTTGCCACCTTGCTGCCTCTTCCTGGCCTGTATCCATCCACTCTCTTTCTCTGGATCTACACACCTCTTCTCCACAGGTAAGTTGTTAACTTCTCAAGATTTTGAAGAAATCCCAGATATGGCAAAAGAAGAACCAGAGATTCTGACTCCTGTTCAGGTATCTCTTAACCCCTAACAGATTTTTATTTATGTGGGAATTACTACAGAGTTTGCAGAGGAGTCTTCCCTATTTTCTTTGCAAACCTCACAGCCACTTAAACTGCTTGTTCAACTTGTTGTCTAATAGAGAGAGAAACCTCAGTCAAGTTGCCTTAATATTTATTTTATTTAAAGAATCAGAAACACAGTCATTGTAGTTCATTTGTACTCATATCTGCCAACATTTCCTAAACCACGTTAACATTCATGTATAACAAAACATTTTCTGAGCTGTGCAAAGTTCAAAGGAATTGTTCAATTACTTGAACCCATTTTTAGAAGAACAAACCTGGCATTTTCAAACTGAGGCCACCAGAAGGAATCTTTTCTTTTCCCCGCCCTGTTGCAGGAGATGGAGATGCCCCCTCCTCCCTCTTTTCCTGGCATGACAGGTAAAAACTAGACCACAGTATGAGTCAAACCTCTCTCAGTCCAGAACTTTCTGAATGACACTGGGTCATGTTTTTGTATCATTGGGCTGTATTAAGTTCACCGTAATACTTGTGCTCCTGGCATGGAAGTGATTTGTCCAAGAAGATTAGTCAGTAACCCAAACTGTGATAAGCAATAAAGAGGGCCCAGAAACAGCTGCTATCAAAATAGAACACCTCCTCCTCCCTCCCCCCCCAAACTTTTCCTAGAATGTATGACTGGAAGGGTTGTCGATCATTCAAAAAAACCATCATCCTCCTTGCAAAATATATTTTAAAGCACTGATTTAATGATATGGCATCTGCATGTTTTCCTTGATCCTCTCACACACCAACTTTTGTTCTCTTAGAGTTAAGCATAAAACGGTGGAAATCTGGAACCATTTCAGATCTGGCTAAACAGAATAGGCAGCATCCAAGCTGTCAACCTGTTTCGTTTTTCTGACTGTAGTAAATACACCATGGAACAGAATTTTAAGAGCGTTTTAACCACTGTAAGTTGTCAGAAAAAATCTCATCTCTGACAGATCTAACCCAAAATTTTTATTGGAATCAGTAACGGCATTACTGACTGCCTAACTGTGCAGTTTAGTGTTTGAGGTGCACTGACACCAGTTCTGACCTAGACCAAATAAGTAGTACAGATATGGCTCTAATCTCAAGCAAGTCTTTCCAGAAGACCTTTCTTCAGTCTCTCATTTGTTATAAAAAGGCAATTTCCTCTTAACAGTAACTAAATTTTTAGTGACTGACTCATTACAATCTGGAATATCAACAAATGCGGCAACATCAAGTATAAAAAGAAACACCCTGAAAGTGATGCCTCCCGGTTTGAAGGTGCTATACTTGGCCATGAACTGTGTTTCTGGAATTGGTTTGTTAACATGTGACAGCAAGAACTTATTTTACAGAGAACAAAGTCACAGAGCTGAACTTAAACAGGAATGCTCACTTACATGGGGTTTGAAATGTACTAGTACACACGGCTTGAATGAAAACAAAACTTACACCTTCGCATATGAAATACTGGTAATGCAGTGATGATGTTCACCCACCGGGCCTCTTTGTTTTAATAAGATCATCTCCAGGTTACAGTGCTTCTGACATGCTTTTAAACACCCACCACATGTGGGCTGTGGCAAACAGCCAGCTGCTGTCAGAGGCAAGGTATGGATACAGCTATGAAAGGCCTTTCAACACAATTCACTCCTCAAGAGCTGATGTCTTTTTAAATACTCTCAACAATTGCATTATGACTTTTTTTTTCTCATTCTTTTTCATACAAATTACTGGCTAAACTCACCTTACATTTATTGCACCTTTAAGTCCCTGGTAGATGGAAGCTTATATTGCCTGATACAGTTTGTATTGTAGCTTGACGACGTTAAGAAATCCAACAGTCTCCAGAACTGTACATTTCTACAGTAAGAAATCACATTTCCATAACACTAATTACTGCTGCTGCAGATCAGCTCTCATCTCCATCATGCAATGACAGAGGAAAACTCCACGGTCCCCGTGTGTGCTAGAACCTGCAGTGTTCTTCTTATTGCCATGAAAAAGTCAATTAAAATGACTCCTGGGAATTACTTCCAATTCTGGAGTCATTATCACTCTCCAGACAGAACGCTGTGCTTCAGTATTGGTCTTCAGCCACTCTAAATATGTAGGAGCGAGCAAGCATGTGTGTGTTGCACAGGCAGCTCCCCCAGGTATATTTATCGATGACCATGCAGCTTTTTCTCTTTTCCTCTATGATGCAAGAACAAGCAGTCGGATCTCAATCTTCAGGTACTTTTCTAATTTCATATGTTGAATGCAAATCTTGTTGCAGCCTCTCTGTTTAACCAAATCTTTAACAATTAAAAAAAATAGCACCAGATGTATGAAAAAGAGGAAATGTCTGATCTAGTAGGAATATATATAAAGTAGAGCAATTCTTACAGTAAAAAGGTACGTCGTACAAAAAAGCAATGGAAAGTGATACCGAAGGACAAAAATCCATGCTGCATATAATATGGGCAGAAGACAGGCAAAAGGGATTCTGCTCAAATAACCACGGTTTAATGGTGGAGCTGTACTTCCTCCAGGACCTCCCTGGCAGCAATGCCAGGACACGGGGTGGTGTAGCACTCTGAGTCCTTAACACCGACACGCACCGACAAACCTGCGCAGCATATCTTTGAGGTATATAGAAAGCATGACATTAACATTTTTGACTCCTCATTCTTACTTGCACAATGATGCACTGATCTTTAGCTGGGGTTTTCTCCACCCTCCCCTCTCCTTCCCTTGGTAAAAACAAAATCCCAGTTTAAGAGCTTCCTAGCACACCTTCTTGAACTCTCAAATCCATCTTGCATAGGCCAGTAATAAGAACACTGCAGCTCTGACAAATAAGTTACAGCAATATAACAGCTTTCCTCTTAATTTTTTTTAAAGATATCTTCTCTATAATTTACACAAAAGGTTAACAGCCAGAGTTTAGGTTACTACAGTCCAGATGGGCGTCCTTTCAGTCTGTGATTCCAGGTGGAAGGCACTACTTCAACATACCACTGTATGCACCGCACACGGTCTCGGGAGCACAGCAGGGCACTGTGTCTCTGGAGCTGCAGACTGAAGGGCCTGGGGGAAGTCTTTGGAAATAAAAATGGCAGTGGTTATCAGTCCAGTTTCTCTTTGCTGTCTCTTCTTGTGCTATGCAGTTTCCCCTGAAAACTCCTCAGTGGAGAGAGCGGTGATTCGTCCTCAGAAGCTCTCGACAAAGCTCCCAGGGAAGAGGCCCGTCCTGCCGTTCCTCTGCAACGTCCCCTTGTACCAGCCATCCTCCCGTTTCTTGTGCACAAACACAATGTCACCTTCCTTCAGTTCGATCTCTGCCTCGCTCTGTGGTGGGTATGGGACCACAACGCGGTACCTTTGGAGAAAGAAAAGGGGAAAGACTTGGTTAATCTTACTTGATGGGAGCAGCTGGACACCAGTACCAGAGATCATGGGAAAAAAACCCCAACTTTTGGAAATACCAGTAAGTTACGTTTTCACACACTAGTTGTATGCAATGCAGCTACATTTTCTACTAAAACTGAGTAAGATGGACATTTCTGGCCAGCTTGGCTGCACAATTGACCAGGACGTGCTCTGGAGGCAGTCCATGAAAGCAGGAGTGTGTTGTCAAATGGATGGACCACTCATGGTGTCCCTGTCCCCAGCTGTGTGCTGAGTCTGTGCCAGGACTTGGCTGCTTTATCCTAGTACTGCATTTCTGCTGTAACATGTCTTATTCAGCTCTACATTTGCTCCATCCAAAAATCATAGCATCATAGAATGATAGAGCAGTTTGGGCTGGAAGGGACCTTAAAGGCCTTCTAGTTCAACCCCTCTGCCAGAGTAGGGACATTTTCAACTCAAGCAGGTTGCTCAGAGCCCACGTGTCAACTGCATAAATCAGCTTGGTGTCATCTGCAGATTTCCTGAGGGTGCCCTCAATCCCACCATCTGTGTTATTGATGAAGATATTGAACAGCACTGGTCCAGTGGGGACCCAAGGGACACCACTTGTCACCAGTGTCCACTGGGACACTGAGCCATTGTCCACTACTCTCTGGATACTGTCCAACCAATTCCTGATCCACCAAACAGTGCACCCATGAAATCCATCCTTCTCCAATTTAGAGAGAGGTGTGAGGGGCCATGTCAAAGACCATACAGAAGTCCACCTATATGATACACTCTCTTCTCTTGTGCACTGATGATAAAAAATAGGGCTTGCAATGCTCCCACTGCCTGTGACACCAGCAGATGTTAGCTAAAGCAGTTCACATTTTTCTTTTGATAATGTTTCTTGAGAATGTACTCTGGGTCCCTCAAACCTGGAAGGAAAGCTAAAATGGAGAGGTATCAAGTGACTTTAAAAGCACTCTCCAAACCAACAGGGAGCCCCAGTCCTGAACCATTCACAGGGCTCTCTGGGAACTTAGTTTTCAAGTGTCACTTCATTTCAATGAAGTAATGATGTGTCTGAGCCTGATACAGCTATTCTGCACTCAGAGCTTATCAGCAGGCGTCCTTCTGAGAGCACAGACCGGGCCATTTTATATCAATGCACTTGTGTGCAGAGCAGGGAATATATTTCTACTGCACAATTGTTTTTTTCCTTCAGCACTTCTGCAGTTACCTGGCATTTGGTTAAGAGTCAATAACTGTCTTGCTAATTGCAAAGTAATGAATATAGTAAGATTGTAAAAAGTTGCCAATTGATTACCTAAAGTCGATCTCCTGAGAATTAATATATTCACAACTGCTGCCTGGCCACCAATGCCTGAGTTCTGTTTGTAACAATATGAGTAGTTGTTTAAGATAATATCCTGTCCCTGGGTTTTCAACATGCCCTGGAGGCTGTGGACCACGCCCCAAGGCCATCCGCTGTGAGATACTACCAAAGCAAGGGGCTCTCCAGTGGCAGTCATCCACCTTCATTGCACATTTTGCTCAGGTGCCTACAGACTTCGATTCAGAAACCAGGCACTCTGCTTTTGCATGACACTGGAAATATCAGCTTTGACTCTATGTCTGGACATCTCCACATCCAAACAACCCATTACTTGGAAAAGCATAAAACTCCATTTGGAGCAGGGGGTTCTGTTCTAATACCTGACTATGGGGTTTTTTATCTTGACAGAGCAACACAGTTGTGGAAAATATATGTGTTCAAGTGCCATCAAAAATTTGCCGATCCTCTCTGTACCTTGGTTAATAAATCTAGTTGTCACTTCCTTCCTCTGTGGAAAAGCAAATAACAGGGGTTGAAACGTGTGCAGGAAAATGGTCTATCAAGCTATAATCTGTGGAACTGCTACACTTATGATATGAAGCTTTGCCAATTACACTCATTATGCAAATGAATGCACACATTATTTCAAACACTCTGCTGCAGTGTTGATTAATTAAATTATCAGAGTGGAACAATTTCAGCTAAGATGATGCCAAGTTTCAGAACTCACTACTGTTATGCACAATCACAGCACATCAGAGCTCTGCATCAGGATCTCAAGAGGCCTTGAGAAAGAAAAAAGGTTGGACCTCAACATTCGTTGAGTGCTGTGGAGGTACTCACAGACCATTCTGGCAAGTCAGGAAACTGAAACTCAGAGCAAGGTGGTGTCTTGGGCAGGATCACTGAAGACCCAGCTGAGACTGCCAGTACCTCATGTTATACCAAAAGCACAGAGACATCCTTTTAAAGCAAAGCTACGTCTTCAGAGTGATGAGCTGCTAGTCCCTAAATGGTCCACATGAGGAGGCAGGTGACCACACTCAACAGGAATGTGCCCACTGTCATAAAAGGGGTTCTACACAGCATCTTCTAAGCAATTTATAGAAATAAATTTCAGTCACTGCATTACAAAATGAGACAGTTTTTCCCATTCAGGAAACCCTAAATGCTATGGTTTAAATTTACTTAACTACAGTACCTCACAAGATAGTACTGAAGAGGTTTTTGATAGAATAACAAAATACTAGCTAACTACGAAAGACCTTGCAAATCAGTTAAGAACTCCTCTGTGACAGACAGAAAAAGATGCAATGCCTTTTCTCACGAGAGGTTTGAAGCAGAGCCTGGGAGAGGCAGCCCGGTGGGGGCTGCAGGGGCAGCATCCCGGCACCGTGCTGGCACAGGGAGCTGTGCCACCCCTCCACACCTCCAGGTGGCACCTCAGCCTCGCTTATCCTCTGGAAAGGAATTGCAAGGACAGCTATTAGCCATATATTTTCGGCAGAAATGGTCTCTTCTCCCAGACATCCTCCCTCACTCCCAAAAAGGCAGTCCGGGATACTTCTATTTTTATCTCCCCTTTTTATTTCCCCTTTTGTCCTCTTTGAGAGAAGATGCTATAAAATTGTAGGTTTTCCTATACCAAACTGACACTTGGCATTTTAGATGGATCTCAGTCTTGTCAATTTTGTCTGTGTCACATTCCACCTCTAAATTACCAACTTTCAAAAATGCTAACTAGCTGGGCAACAGTGATGATGACAAGTGTGGCAACCACCTCTGATCACTATTAACAATATTTGGTATTTTCTGTTGTAAATTGTGTAAATCTATCTTATATAGTTACAATTCTGCCAAATATTAATCATTTTGGCCCAAATTCTCCTCAGCAGTTGGCTGTACCAGGCTGAGGGTCCAACATCACTCCCAAGAATAGCATGAGGGGTTTTAGCACCAGCAGGACCCATATGAGCACTTCTACAAACTGCTCTCAGGTCCCGTATTTGGGAGCAAAGACATGTCCTGTGGTCCCACTGGTCTGTCAGGGATGCTGTTCCTTCAAAAAAATCACCCATTCTCAGCCAGGTCAAACCACCCCAAAATGGCACATGTTTAGGCTTGTATGAGCACTGAAAGTAAAATCTCTGTTGATTCATGCTCCAAGCTGTCCTAGCTCTGTGGGATGCCAGAGGTTGCATTTCTCTTCCTTCCTTAGCAATGGGCCTTGCTCATATTTTTCTCTTAGGGGACAGACTCTGTGTTGGACATCCTCACTGCTGGCTGCTGTGGCATCCTTGGATTGGGCACTTAACCCCTGGAGGCTACTGTCCAGTTTGGGAAGCGGCCTGGGAAGGGTCCTTGGTACACAGGAAATAATACATGAGGAGAGGCTGCAAATAGTATCAGCAAGGACTGCAGATGGGTTTTGCCTAGGGAAACCCCAGGGAGCTGGAGAGTGGGGTAAAGTAAGGGATGGAGGAGGTGGAGAAAGAGGGAGGCTGATGGGAGAAAAACTGAGAGCAGAGGAAGAAACGTGACTGATGAAAACTGGAAACCCTGATAAAAGGTGTGGGTATGGCTGCTGAGGGGGGGAAGCTCTGCTGAGCTGAGTCTGGGAGAGCAAAAAGCCTTGGTGGGAGGGAACCTGGGGCAGGAACATGGCATCCCGAGAAGTAGGAGATTGCATCAATGGAGGCTGGCACTGGAGTTGAGGGTGGGATGGGCGCCCTGGCAGCAATTATCTCACTGAGCTGGGAGTAAGTCCATCCTCTGCTGTCAGCAAAGACCTTGCAATCCCCCTGTCCCCTGTTTTCATAGCACTTGTTTTCACAGCCAAAAGAAACACCTCTCCCACACAGCCCTCCCTTTGCTACTCCTACTGAAATCTGGAAGGTGCAAATAAGACTCCTAACCTCAAACAGATGTCACATGATGGAAGTTCTGGTTTTGTTTCTTTTAAAGAAGCAAAATGATTTAAAATATCATGTGTGTAGATACATAAAGACATCTAGAACCTTAAAAGAACACAAGTGTTTCACACCCATGCATCTGAGATGAAGAAAAAAGCAAATAAAATTGTCCATGACTTTACTTCTGCTGTCTTGCAATATAATCTTTCATTATATGATTGCATACTATTTTTCCTGTAGGATGCTTGCTTCATTTAGTGCACAAGATGCTGCTCTGGATGTGAGTCAAGGCTCTGACATGGGAGCCACACCACCTTCTGCAGAGGCTGGAATATTTCTAGTAAGTGACCATGATGAAATGCACTGGGTAGTGCAGATGTGGGGAAGTGGCTTCTCTGACTCCTTCAGCTGTAAAGCCTCGTGCCACACTTTCTGCAGGGAGACACTCATGCACACTGCCTGCGTAGGAGTCTTGTCTGGTCTAAATGACTCATGCAGGCCCTCTGTCAGTGTGCAGGCAGGCACTGAACAATATTGATCAGAACTGATCAGTAATTAATGGCTGAACTCAGTGATGGACACTCTAAAAAAAAAACAAACCAAAATACTCACTAAGTAAATGTGTGTATCCAGGACACTGATGGAACAGGAGTAACTTAAGAAAATGTGCAACGAGGTAAATTAGGTCTGCAGGGCTAACCTCCAATCTGATCCCATTTAGAGTGCTTGAATTTGGATGCTTAATGCAAGTTCCTGTTTCTCAAAGTATTATGCACTAAGGACAGGTTGCATGAGTCCAGTCCTGTGATGCCAACAGGTGTCTTATGCATTAGGGATACACAGTAAGTTTTGGAGGCAATGGATAATCAGTACCAATGGAGCAAGTAGCCCAGTTAACCATCACATTTGTTTACCAGTGGAGCTCTGTTTTTTCATCCTTTCACTGGCCAAGTGCAGGGACCTGCAAGGCACCTCTGCAAACTACAAGCCAAAACCTGCTTCTCCATAGTATGGTGACTCAATCAGCAGCCTTAGAAGAACAAGTCTCAGTTGGGTCTTTTACCTTTCTGCTTTTCAGGATTCAATTCCTGAGATGGTTGATGGTTGGTTGCCAGTCCTAAGGCAGGTATCCCTAGTCAGAGAAGCACTTAACCATGTGAATGCTTGTCACTGTTCAGTCAGAAATTACTCCTTGGGTCACTTCTCTAGTATCACTTTCCAGGAATGAAAATGACCCTTCTGCTTTCACTTTTGGCAAAGAAGACATATGAGCACAGCAAAATTGAAGTCAATGGGTGTTAAGCACATGCTTGAATGCTTCCTTGAATTGGGAACTCAATTTCTAATGTGGCAGTGATTTGTAGAAAGATACATGGAAACATGGAAGGATCTATTTTAAAGGTCAAACTTACTGCTCCCATCTTATTCTGCAGCACTGTTGTGGCTATAACTTGGTTGAAGGTTGTACAAAAACCATAGAAATGCAGTACAGATATGCCAGTCGTGACAATAAGCCTGGCCAGAGCTGCTTTATCACAATATAACACGGCAGAGTTAGTGCCAGTTACTATAAAAGAGTCAACAACGCGTGACATGTTTTACTCAGGTTCGCCTCTGGGAACAGTGCCAGGCAGCGAGGGGAACATGACTCACACACACACATGCACACTCAACTCTCCTGTTTTGCCTAATGTACAGTCACATTCTCTTGAAGGCGGTGGCAAGGGAAGTATTTTGTTTTGGTGCTGCCAGGCACACAGCACACCCCTCCTGTGAGCTGACAGTGTTGGTGGGATGTGGGCAAGGTGCTAGCCCAGTGCCTGCCTGACCACAGTGCATCCCTGTACTGGTCCTGTTTCTCGCACCAGCAGAAACTGGATGGAGCAGTAGGTGGAAAAGAGTGTGTGGGGCACACACAGACTGATGGGGTATTCACTTGGCAGTCAATCACTGTCACATGAAATGACAAGGACACCACCTGGGAAATTTCTCTGCTCTGCTGCTTGTATTGCTGGATGCTTTATGGCAGAGAGCATCTGAAGGAATGTGGTTTTATAAACTAGTGGCAGAAACTACACCCAGAAGGCAGAGATGGGCTCTGACTACCCCAGCAAACTAGACAAATATGAAGGCTAAATGACAGGAGAGCTAGGAGCAATTTCCTTCCTAATCCAGTCATCTATAGCCAGGCTTTGGAATATCACAAAGAAGAAGAAGATAACCGTTTTCCTCTCAAAAAAAAAAAAAAAAAAAANAGAGAATGAAAAAAAAAAAAAAAAAGAAGAGTGACACAGAGTATAAACATTAACAGCACCTCCAAGAGGGTGAAGCTTACTTCACCTTTCTGTCTACCTAGCTGCAAGTCCCAGAAAGGTCTGCACTGTCAGGCAGCAGAACAGGCAATTCATCCCTTAAATAGTGAATGAGCTGCAAGCAATCAGAGCCCTTTAATGCACCTCTTGGTGCACTGGGTTTGATCAGTAACCTGGATGTGGCAAGTGCTGGAGCTGCAAGCCAACCTCTATAAGAAAAGTAGCGGTGCTCTGCTGCCTGCATGAGCCTCATTTTGAATGCCGTAAATATTAAGGAATGTGCTACTTCTTCCAACCTTTCAGAGCTCTGTTTCTGTGTGCACAGATGGGCGTTGGGAGACAGAAAGCCAAGTACAGCTAAGTGTACTGAAATGCTTTGCAGCTTTTTAAAATTTCTTCCAGCATCTGAATCTGTTTATCTAACCTTTTTTTCCCTCTCCTCCCTTTTCTTTCTCAGAGAATTGCTCCTACTGTGCAGATGAAATGCACCAAAATGCAAACAAGCAAAATATGGAGCTGAGTGACGTTGAATGCAAGTTGCTCCATTGCCAGATGTGAAAAGAACAAGTGGTCTGAAAACCATAATTTGTTTTGAAAAAAATATAACTTGGTACTTCTGAGAAATTTGATGATTTAATGAGCACAGATGGATGTGGGATGAATTTCTAGCAGACAAGTGTTTAATGTATCTGCTCAGATTATTCCAGGACTAAGCATTATCCTTCCTGGTGCATGAAGGTAATTAATATTTCCCATTATGGACATGAAAAAACCCATATGATCAGTTAAGGAATGCAGATACACCAATGATATGGAAGTTAATTCATAAATCAATTAAAGAATCTTGCCTGCTGTGTATAATTATGGTTACTTCAATTATAGCTTATTTTCAGATTTAAGACTCAGGAATCAAAATACGTAAAATCAGAGTAAGTTCCTTATCACCATATACTGCAGCTGGAAGTATTTACTCAGTTTTAGCACTCTAAATCTATTTGCTCCTGATTTCAGCACAACTAAGAGAATGTAGGTAACCTTTGCCTCCCTGGTTCTATTCTGCCACTTGAAATAGCCATCAGTTAAATGTTTCCCTACCTGGAGCACCCTGAGGTGGACTGAGAAAATTGTAGGGTATGGGACTAGCCCTGGCATATTAAATAATGTGTCTGGAGTTCTCTACAGTAAAGCTTGGAGAGCAGCATATTAATATCCAGCTTCTCTTCATGGTTACATTTAACTAAAGGTGCAGCAGCCCACTGATTTAGTTACACTCGTGCTAAATCTGGTTTATATTGATTTAACTTTTCTTATAGCATTAATCTGAACTGATGTAGACCAAATTAAGTGTGCCTAAATAGGGATTGGTTTTTCACTCCTTTTACTAAATTACTTTTTCATGGATTTTAAGGGCAAGAGACTACTGAGATAGTCTGTTCTCACTGCCCTCATTACAATGCTGAAGGAATTGCCTGTATTTATTTCTGCTTCAAGTCTAACAGCTGCACCTGAACAAAACCATCTCTTTCAGAAAAAATGCCAAATCTAGTGTAAAAATATTCCCATGTCTGTCCTGACTGCAGTCTCTTACAAACTGTTACCATGCCATCCCTACACTCTTTACCAAGCGTGCCAGAGATCCCTGTGTCTCTCATTGCAAGTATGCAGTTTTAAATCTTCCACTTTTCTTATGATGCTTCTCTGAATCAACTTCACTTTGCATCAGATTTGCCTCTTCTGAAATATACTGTTACTCTGTGTTCACCTGACCAGGATCTGAACTAGCTCTGAACCAACAGACCTGCCCTACCCATCACCCATCTCCCACTTCAGTCCTCATTGTGCAACAGCACAGGTTTTATGTCAACAGTTCAGATTCAGGACCCCACTCTTGTTGGGCTGCACTGCACACATTAATAACCATTTTCTAGTGGTTTCTGATGTGGAGTTAGATTTGATGTCAGTGAATCAATTTTCAATCCACTTAGTATCTGCTGGGTTGGTTGTGTACAGTTTACTCAGCAAGAGGTTTTATGGTAACAAACCAGATGCCTTAGAAAAGTTTAAGTATGTTATAGTGTCACAGTCACCTTCTCAACCAAATTCCAACTTGCATTCAGTAAAACACTGTATAAGGCATGGACGGCCCTGTAATGCCGCTTCTTCTGCATCATCTGCTTCATGATCCAAACAGGATTCAGATCAGCTGCCTTGCCCAGTCCATTCCCTTCAGCCTCTTCCATACATTCAGACAAAACTAGTTTCTTTCCAACTTCTGTGATTTTAATGTTATTTCAAAATTGTTTTAAATACCAATTCAAGAGTGTTCCCTGAACAGCTTTTTGAAAATTCTTCAATGCTTTTGTAAAAACCATGTTTTCCTCAATCATCTTCTGAGTGGAAAGCATTTCAACAGCACTGTAGCTGTGTATTACTTATTCCCTTCCCAGTCCTCAAGCTGCAGTTTTGTAGAAAGCATTTACCTGAAGCCAGTGTGACTCTGCACATGGAGACCTATCTCTTTTCTGCAATTCCCTAGCTCTTTTCTGGTCAGTTATGTCTCTCTCCACCTGCTTTTGTATTTTGGTATTCCTATTCTTCTTTTTTCAGGTTTGCCAAGTCAGTTACTCCAAGGTACCAAGGTGGAGAGCAGGCTGCTGAAATGAACTCCAGAATCACTCGTACATCCCTCTCTAGAAATGAGCTACATTTTTGGCAACAGGTCACTGAAGATGGCCTCATCTGTAAGTATTCTAAACAAGAAGAATTTGCCACAATCTTTCCTATAGCAGAACGGTACATGTCCAGATGGGACATAGTATGTCAAGTCCTTAAGTTAAAATACTGGAATCCCATTTAAAGTGTGGCATTTGCCAACAGCATTTACACCATTTGGGCTGAGAAAGCAGTCCTGTCCTCCACATTTAGACCAGGGCTGTGGAGTGTCATAGACAGGCACTCTTAAACATTTCTTTAAACCTGCATGGTGCACCAAATGATTTTCAATGGGCAGATGCATGTAAGCCCTGTCTTCCTAAAAGACAGCTGAGCCACATACAGTCAATCCACAGAACACCAAAACTGCAACAACCCTTGAGCAAGTTAAACTTTCATTCCTCCTCCAATTGCTCCCTGTGGATGCAGCCAACCTCAGGAGAAACACAACTTACCTTTCCCGGGGCAAAGGCTTGGGCTCTGGCCGAATAGCTGCCATGGAAGAGAGGGGTGGCCTAGCAGGTGAAGGGATGGAAAAATTCAAATCCAAGGAGCCTGTTTTCCTGTGCAGAGGCTCCAGCCCCATGGCTCCTTGCATTTCACTCTCGATAGGGCATGAGCCAGCTCTGCCGTGACTGGAGAGGGAGGACAGCTCAGGTCCCACTGCCCCTTGCAGGACTCCTTCAATGGCTGTCTGGGGGTCATGCGTGGGGGACACAGATGGTGGGGAGCGTGACTTCTTTTTTGTTGATGCTCCTGCTAGAAGTTTCAACAGCCCACTCTTCTTCTCCTTCTGCAAAGGAATCAAACAAAACACGGGCAGTGAGCAGACATACCAACTCCCTTTGCTTTCGTTTTGGAAAACCTCAATGTGTGAGGCAGAAAACCTCTCAAAACTGCCATAGAGAGGGATCCAGGCAGAACCTGATGCTATGAAAATCCCTCCCGGTTGAAAAGGGCTTCAACTAATTCAGCAGAGTAAGGACCAAACATACTGCAAAGATCATCCCCATTTTCAAATCTATCCAGGCAGTGATCATGTGCCTTTTGAAAGAAAGAGTGCTGCTACACTGGTACAGCAGAGATACAAACTTGCCATGCAGAGAAGACAGCAAGCAGAGTGCTGCCCTCTCTCTTCAAGAAGAATCCTGTCCCTCAATAGAGATACATCCCACAAGTAAGAAGTCAGGACCCATGGCTAAAAACCTCTGCTGGGAAGCACAGTGGGCTGAGGAGAGATTTCAGATCCCAGCCAACTGCAAGAGAAGCATTCATCATTACTGCCTCTTTTACTAACTGATGCAGATTTACAGTAGGGAGAATCTGGTTTAACAGCTCTTTCCAGAACATGCTCCCCTTCACATCCTGCATCACACAGCAGTAACTATTTGTGCCTCCCTCCCAGAAGCAGGTCAATTCCCCTTATGTGTTAAGGTAAAGGTTATCACCTTGATGTTTGAAGTCAGACCACAAAATTCACAATTGGCAATTGCAGTGGCAGTGCATGGGAGGTTTCAAAGTTCTGCAAGGGTTTCTGACACAGAGAAATGAAAAGATGATAACAGCACCCTTTCAATTAATGGGGAAAAAAGTTTAGCCTGTGTTCCTGAGGAAACACTTCTGACCTTTAGAATTTTATAACAGTGTGAGAAATCCTGCTGCACATTTACCTCAAGCACACACAAATACTGTGTCCTTCATCTTGAAGGTTTTTTGGCTAGAGGTTTGTATGTAGAAACTGGCCATCCTCTGGTACACGCTCCACAATGCTAGGTGAGAGTTGCAACCAGCAATGCTGTGCAGTAGACTTTTCCATTTTTTAAAAAAATGATACTAGAAGTTTTGCAAAGGTCTATTAGATTTCTTCCTCTTTTGTCAGAAGTGCAAGCCATTACCCAAACTATCTTCAGAGGCTCAGGGATGTGAAGTTTAGCTGTATTTGATAATTTGTTCAATAATAGGATCCCAGGGGATAAAATCAAGCCCAGAAATGGCAAGACTTATGGAACAGAAACTCTCTCTATATATTCAAGTAGGAACAGTCATTGGAAATACAAGCAAGTAATTTATTTATTCTCTGCAGACAAAATGTCCCAGGCAAGGTTTAAAATTATGCTCTTTTATGTTCTGACTGCTGAAGTAATTTCTCAAAGCATCTTTAAAGAATAGAAAGGCTACAATAAAATAAATATAAGCTTTTAGAAGATGCTTGGATTTACTACAGTAAATGTACTTGGAGTGTCTGGTATCTCTGCTTTCAAAGTTCTTGTTTGCACTCTTTAACTGTCATGGACTGGCAAGAAAACAGAAATACCTTAAATGTCAAGACACAGAAGAGCACAGTTGTTGTCACAGAGCCAAAGTCCACTGATTTTTGAAGAGCAGAGTCTCTTCTGTGAATCCAGATCCTGATCACCTGCATACCACTGGTTATGTTTTAAAACAGTGTTTTGCACTTACAGGATGAAAGGATCCATCCTGTCAAGATGTTCACCCAGGCAGAATCCATGGAAGGTAAGGGAGGCTGGCCATATGGCACCACCAGGTCAAAAAATTAAATCAATTCTCCTGGAAACAATAGGAAAGCAGACAAAATGCCCCTGATAAATATCTTATTTTCCTGATGGGAAGGGACTGTGTGGAAAGTGTGCCTTCTGGAATTCACCTGAAACACCAGATAAAATGATTCCGTTTTTCTCACTGTCTAATTAAGAAATATTGTTGCTGTCATCATTATGTAAAATTTTAAAGCTCTTCATTGCAAAACTCTTCTTTCCCTGTGGCACACTGAAACAATAGCTCTAATGATCCCAGCATCCTGTGTCAATATGCATTTGAAGGTGTCCAAAGGTCAGTGACAGAATACAATAGCCATTGTGGGGCTCTGGAAAAACGGCTCTTGTGCAGCAGTGAGCACTTTGAGCCTCTCTAATTGGCAGTCTTGCAAATGCAAAGTAGCTATGTGAACTAAAGCCCTGTATAATGAACAATTAATATTCCTATGTGGTAGCAGCTTCTCTAATTTTTGCTTCTTATTTAAATACCTTCGCAAATTTTCATTAGAATAACCTTGTGCAACTTAGACCATTTAAGGCACAGAAGCAAAAATATTTGGAATGAAGGAGGTGCTTACACCCATCTACACATTAAAAAGCAGATGAGTCTGACAGTTGTTCAGTTTTGTTTACAAGAATGGCTTCCACTCTACAGGATTAGCCCTGGTATAAATTTCTACTCTTAAGCTACTATCCCTTAGAAAACAGAAAGCTATAATGAACTTGTTGATCTATCCTTTGTTCTACTTTAATAAAAGGAAAAATAAAGAATTGATTTTTAACCCCCTGCTGAGCATTTTACTAAACTTTTGAAACTAAGATCTGTGGTCTCGGAAGAGAGAAGATGACTTAGTTCAATTGCTAAGCCTAGTCAAAAACTGAGCAGTACCATCCATCAAGTTGTGGCCTTGGGCAAGATATTTGGAGGTGACCTGATACCAACCACTTTGTGTGTGTGGAGATTAGACAATATGTCCAGCTCTTTCTCCCTTTGAGTCTGGCTCTCAGCCTTCTGGTATCACAGGGCCAGATCCTCTGCTGATGCTGCTCAGAGCATTTCAAGCAAAAGAAGCACTGGCAGGAACTGGTAATTTACTGCAATGTCTCTCATGAGAAACAGATTGGGTTTGAACTGTCTATGATCAGCAGTTCAACCTAAACCACTACATGACTTCCTCTATCTGTAAAATAGGACCAAGTTGAAACTCCTCCTTGTGCTGTGGGAATTCACTAATGATTCTACTGTTACAAAGCCCTACATTTCTCTGGGAGCAACCAGCTCTTTTCCATGCTTTAATATTAAAAAAAAAGGGAATGGGATGTTAGTATGCAATCCCAGTAGTGATTTATTGCAAATGTCCAAGTATTATGAATTCATTTAATATTTAGTGTAATAGCAGCCATCCTTCACAAGAAATTAATATTTATATGTCTATTCAAGACAGTCCTTCAGCAGTTTCACTGTAAATCAATGAAGCATTAATGGGCATAAATGCTGTGGAGAAATCTACACCAATTGGTTACAGACTGTGTTGCTTTTGAAAAGAAGTAAGGAGTTTACAGGGGACATATATGATGAATCTTAGAAATGTTTTTGAATTAAAAAAAAAGATAGTTTACTTTTTTTTCCATTCACAGATGGTTGTTTTATTGTTTTCTAGGAAATCTGTAATCTACTGAAACAGCTGTGTAATTATTGAGTTTTCTTTGTCTAGTAGCTACATTTCCAATTGACTGCAAACTGTGTTTGACATCCCTACCCCCTGAATCTGCCAAGGTCAGACCTTCACATCTGTGTTGATGGATGGATTCACAGTGTGGACAGCACTTCTCCCATCTCCTGGTTACTGCCCACATGTTTATGTGAATTTAAATCATCACCTTTGTGTTGCCCAGGTTTTATTCTAGGACATTCAAAGTCAAAACTTCCAAACCATTAATTTCAAGAGAATTCAAGGGAAAGCAAAAGAACAAAATTAGCCCTTACAAATAAAGTTCAGGCTGTTTCTAGTTAAGAAAAAAAAAACAGCCTGTGAACACAGACAGTATAGATAATTCAGAATTTTTTCTCTGGCACTGCTGACAGTGGAGGCTCTGTTCCTATGGTGTAGCATGAAGGAATCTCAGAGGAAATCAGTCTCTAGCAGCACAAGGATGGGATGAGCAGCAGTTCTGTGACCCTGCAGCATACCCTTAAGGAAGCCAGCACTTCGACAGGTGCTCCTCTCAATATGCCATGGTGGGAATATTTGGAAAAGTGAATGCTATCTGAGCTTAAGGACTCATGAAGGATTAGATCAAAATTAAAGTCTGAGATACATAAATGTTGAAATATTTTGCTTCACAGTAATTGGGGATGATTTTTCCCCTCATTAATAACTCACTTGAAGATAATAACTAGCTCTTCTTTCAGCTCCAGAGATGAGATGAGCACAGAATGCAGCTACTTCACTGATGACTGAGTGATAACAGAGTCCCCTGTCTGCAAAGCAATAATCATGCCATAATCTAAATACCAATTACCTGTACTGGTTATATTAATACAGTTATATTTTTTTAAAAACACTCAAATACACAGAACATTCTGGTTTAGTTTTCTCANAAATGAGGAAACCCTACTGCAGCTGATAGAAAAACTGTCTCCAGTCACTGAAATGAGGTAATTTCTCATGCAACACCAGTTATATCAATAGATAAGAAAGCCAGAGGGAGAAGTAGAGGTTTCATTTAAAAATGAGGAAAAAAGAAACAAAACTGCTTAAATGCTGCCCTGAGCCCTGTGAGGGCTCAAATGCCCTCACAAATCAGGAACTCATCTATCAGTCAGTACCCCCAAACCACCACTTTAATTGCTTGTTTAAGTTGGTCAGTGCCTGTTTGAGTAAATGGAAGTTAGTGGCTGGAGAACAGTGCATTTTTATTCTGATTCCAGCATGGCTTGTGGTGATTGATGCTTGCATTGAAATAGTAGGTCATATTTTGGATTATGTCTTTGAGGAAAAAAGCTATCTGAGTTTTTAAAATCTGTGAAATTATTTCACTTGAGATGTCAATAATCATTCAAAAAGCCCTGCTAAAACCCCCAAAACCAGTATCATCTCAAAGGGAAGCTTCAGGTCTGAAATATATTTGGATATGTATTTATCATGTGCAATTTGCCACTATTTCTCAAGAGACATTGATGACATACTGAACAAGACAATAGCAATTACTTACTACATGATTTTTTCTGATTTTAGGGAAAGACTAGTTTGGTATTATATATTGTATGGAA